>KN824341.1:121587-134396 GCA_000827415.1 Serendipita vermifera MAFF 305830
GCTGCCATCTAGCCTCGCGAAACTCCTGTTGTTACCACCTGACGGTTCCAAAAGGGCGCCTCATACCACGTTTTCTTTGACACTCTCGCTCTCAGAATGGCTCTGACGACCCTTATTTGACATGCTATCCGTAATATCCGAGAAACCGTGTGATCTTACAGTTTTACCGGATTTATAGGTACCTCTGATAGCTCCCCATCAGTCACAGGAGTATGTCTTGTAGACCGTCCTCCTTTCGCCTTTCGAACGCCGGCGATGCCTTCCTCTTAGGCAATGCTCGGCAATCGGAAAAAACTGCATCCGTGGCTTCTCACTTTGGAAATACCTGTTATCCTATGGCAAGCCATCCTGCCAACAAGCGAGACCACGGATATGCAGGCAATCCTGGCGGGCTTGGTGACCATATCCAATCTATCTGCTCAGTAAATTGGTTTCTTCTTCAATGAGACGTTGTGTACCATACAAAATAAGAGTGCATAGCCAAGCGGGGTGGATCTTTCTCTTTTCCCTACGCCAAAGCCAGCCCTCCTTTGGCGGCCGCAAATGACAAAGCTGTGCGCGACACAATAGAGAGAGATACCTCTTTCGCAAGAATACACGTCCAATGGCTACCACAATTCGCGCGAATAGAAAAATCTCCCAAATACAGCCTTTGGCTTCTCACCCGTCATGTCTCAGGTGACCTCAACCAGTATACCAGCATCAGTAATGAGCGTTCTGTCTCATGGAGAGGGGTACCTCACTCCACCAAACGTCGTGGGCCCTCTCAGTCGTTTCATGCAATGTCTTGCGACATAACTGTGAATTCATCCAACAACGATTTTATTACAAAATACATGGGCTCTTCAACTTCTACTAAATGCACAGGGCAAAGCTAACTAGTACCTCATGCTCAGTTATGAGGCTCGGGCCCCCACCGTACACCAGCTCTGGTTTTAATGGGCCCTGCGTGTCATTTTCTGGGCATTGTTCTCTAGATTAAGTGACTAATTCATTCAATTCATTACCCAAATCTATAATCAAAGACGTGTAGGTTCCCAATTTCATATCAGTCCCCAAGATAAAGCATTTTGAAGGAGCTGGTCTTCGGGAGATTGGGTAGACGACCTATATAGCTGTTAATACTAATAAAATCGATCCTTAATATACCCATTAGCTCACAGAAACCGGTAAATTCTCAGCCTTTTGAGACGTTCGCCCTCGGACGCTATAGCAGCGTTGGCTGGAGGGCTCATCATGTGTGCATGCCAGTGTGCTTGGTTTCTACATACATATAGGTGGAATAGATCCTCCCTTAGACTCGATTATGTACAAGAGCTGTTTCTTTTCGTACAAAGTAATGTTCATCTCGCTTGGCTACTGGGAAGAATGTAATAGCTATGATGCTCATGGAACTTAACGTGCGTCTCTCAGGGTTTGTCATATTACTCACTCTTCACAAATTATGACTCACAGTTTGGGGAGAGTAGCGTAAATACGATAAATTGACTGCGCGGACCCGAACTAGCGTGGTCTACAGACGGTTCGTGCTAAAAAGGACAAGCGGTCTAAGCATGTGAAAGTGTCGGCAGTGAGTAGGTAGAACGGTTGCCCAAGGAGAGAGGCACTTGGGTCAGAAGGCTCATCGGCATGCATGTCCATCCAGATGCCCCCAGCACACCGGGCCGGAGCGCGATGCCAACAAAAGAAACAGAGATTCTGTAGACACGAAACTAATGTTCTAATGATCCAACTTATCTCCGGAAACGAATAGAGTGGGTGATGGTCGGATTGGCAAGACCAGCTGGTCCACGCTTGTCGGTTTCTGTGCTCCAATCGCAGCTAATTCGCTTGAAATTCACTTCTTTATTGCACCGACTTCGTAACCAGTACGTTGCAAGTGTAGCAAAATGGCTGTCGCCTCCGCCAAATGCCGTTGAATGACGACCGCTCTCTGGGTTAGCCGAAGTGCCTTCTTTTCGCGCCCACCACGACCACCCATTGTTACACCGGCTGCAATCCGGATCACTGAAAACGCCTCACATACAACGTTTTTTTGACTTTTGAATCGACTCAAATTGCATAATTTCCGCCGGATCGGCATTTCTGGGCGTAGCCCCATAGATGTCAACACGGATTAGACCGGCCCATTGGAATGTCTTCGAAGTCTCAATCCATATCACTCATCTCTATTACAGTTTATACTCCTATGGCTCCCGGGGCACTCATATTCATTCGACTTCTGCATCAAGGCACTCCACTGTACCACAACCAAGCCCTCCGTCTTCCATATGTGGACCATTACAGATCCGTGTTTAACTTAATAAACTACTAATAAGCTATGTTCATGGTCAGGATTAGCTTCTGGACCCACAGTGTTCCAGCGCAAGAGGCCCGAGAAGCACACAAAATCGGCAACATCGCCAACGTGAGTACGTTCTGCAGGAGGCTGTGCTTGTGCCTCTTGAAGCATCGTGATTATTGATTCCGGATTAACTAACGAGTCTTCTAGAATGGATGTACGCACTGCTTCCGGATGATCTGGTCACAAGCAGGTCCCAGGAGTTCTTTACAGGGCTGATTCCCGGGAAAGACGCCTATTGGACTTCGATACCCCATTTTTTCCCTAATTTCTGCCCTAGAACCAGTATCTACTGGCCAGCCGGCTTCATACCCGCATGATAGTCGGTTCATGAAACTGCCAACATTTCCGCGCGGTTCCGTAGGCCTATCGACGACGACAGCATCTGTACTTGGCGTGTCGTTTCGACAACATATACCATCAAGCCGGGACCAATGGTTACCATACCCGAAAGTCTTGGCTTGGCTCGCATTTAGGGCTGAGAATTTCATTTTCGTAGGGTATATATAGTCTCCTCACAGAAACCTCTCATAGGAGCATGCACTACTCGCAGCAATGTTCGTACTTCCGCTCTTGATTTCGGGAGCACTTTGCACCCTCGCTGTCGGTGTAGCTGGCCAAGCTGCCGAGTACCAGCAGGTTAGTCCACACCATTTTAGCTTTAATGGTGTGCTCATGTCAATGTCGCGATCATAGTGTGGAGGCACAGGATGGACCGGCCCAACTAGTGAGTCACAATACGACGATTCTCCCAGACACTCATTCTTTGTCACAGCCTGCACGTTAGGATGGACCTGTACTCCGGTTTCACCACCATATTACTACCAATGTCTACCTGGCAGCGGCTCGCAAGCCACCACGACTACGACGAGACAAACCACAACCACTCCTAATCCACCTATCTCCTCGACCCCACCCGTTACTGGAGGTAGCCCTCCGACGCTATCCACAGTCGGAAGCGGGTTCCGCGTCGATACAAAAGGTGGATTAATCTTTGACGTAAACAAGTCTAGTGGATCCATCACGAACCTGCAGTACAACGGAGTTCAGTACCAAGACTCGTCCAAACTCTCCGCCATCAACTCTGGATTAGGCGACTCCACCGTAACGGCAGAAACCATCGGCGCCTACGTAAAGATTACCGCCGTAGCACGTAACCTCCCCGTCACACAGTACTACATCGCAAAGTCAGGAGATCCTACCATCTACATGGGCACATATATCACCGGGGAGGTCGACCCTGGAGAGCTTCGATGGCTCGCTCGTATGAGGAAGGCCGTTCTTCCCAAAGGATGGCACGATCCTGTTTCTGACATTGTGGGATGCACTGCCTTTGAAGGAAAGGACACTTTCAAATGCCCAAATGGACAAACCCGATGCAAAATGTACTCGTCCGACCGATTTATTGACGACATTGTCCACGGTGTTACTGGCTCTAACGTCGGTGTTTGGATGATTATGCCTGGCGTTGCGTACGAAACATCTTCTGGTGGACCATTCATGCGTGATATCAATACCCAAGGTGGTGACCAGCAGGAACTCTACTGGTACATGAATAGTGGACACGTCCGGACGGAACCTTGGCGCTTTGGACTCATGGGACCATATGCAATGAAGTACGTATCCTCATTCCCGCTAATATATGTTGGCCCAATGCTAATCATTCTTCCTTAGATTCACGTGAGTCATTTTGGTGTAGAGTATGCCGCATCAAATGCATTGTACTGACACCGATTAGTACCAGCACCAGCCCTCCTTCTGGGGACGTAGATACCAGCTTCTTCAGCGAGCTTAGCGTTCGAGGTTATGTCCCCAATAACCAGCGCGGAAGAGTATCGGGATCTGCTACTGGTGTTCCAAGCAACTTCGAGACCGTCCTGCACTGGTACAACAACGCCGCCCAGTACTGGACGAAGGCTTCTGGTGGAACTTATACTTCGCCATTGATGAAGCCCGGGACATATACCATGAAGATGTACAGGAACGAGTTCCTCGTGGCGCAAAGTAGTGTTACAGTCAGCGTCGGAACCACAGTCTCGAAAAGCATTGCGGCTACCGTGGATCCCACACGCGACACCATCTTCCGCATTGGCGAGTTTGACGGACAACCATTCGAACTAAAGAACGGAGACAAGATCACTCGCATGCACCCTACCGATCCCCGCATGTCCTCTTGGGGCGGCACCTACACTGTGGGCCAGTCGAGTCCTCGTGATTTCCCTATGGCGCTCGGCTCCGATGCTGGAGGCGTAGCGACCGTCAACTTCAGCTTGAGCTCCTCTCAAGTAAAGCAACTTACTCTCCGTATTGGCACGACGCTTTCTTTCCAGAATGGACGCCCCACTGTAAGGGTCAACAACGCATGGAGTGGCGCAGACCCCGGAGCTCCTGTGAGTGTCATTGATCTGATCCCTGTCTCTCTGGTGCCCGTCTGAATATCCACGCTAACTCATAAATAGACCTTGATCGACTCACGCGGCTTGACTCGCGGAGCATATCGTGGATACGGTAATGTGTATACTTGGAACATTCCTGCGTCAGCTTTACGCTCTGGCTCCAACTCGTTGACCATTGGAGCTGTAGGCTCAAAGAACTTGGGTGGCTGGTTGGCCGGGAATTACATCGTCGATGCGGTTGAGCTCTATGTCTCTTAGTATCTCGTCTCGTATATCCTTTTTCGTTTCTATGTAACTAGGCAGTATTCGGGGGGTGACCGAAGGCGAAGAGGCCTGAGATCTATTGGGCTGTCCCTTTGTGTCTTACCTCTTGCCTCCTCTGCCCTTTCCTCTTTACTGTTTGTTTCCATTTGTGCCATAAACATTAAGAACACCCATCTTCCAATACAACAGTCCCTTTGATTCTACTCAATTCGATTGGATTTATTATGCCTGACGTGATGCATGCTCATGGTCATTCTCCTTCCCCGTGGCTCGACTCGTCCATGGCCTGGCTGGGGAAAACTTAAAGCCGAAGGCCTTTAAACGAGCAAAGCCTTCGGCTTTAAGTCGCCCACAGACAACGGGCGAGTGGAGCCAGTGGGGAGGAGAATGCATGCAATGGTACCATGGGCAAGGGACCGAACTTTCACTGCTTTATGAGGATCATAATTACAAATGTACATCAATATCCTCCAGGGGTTTGACAGTTGGGGATGACCATGGTCTGCCTTGTATAAATCATACTTTATTTTCCCCAAGATCCATGCTCCCAGATATCATCACATCTAAGAGCTTCTATCGCTCCATTCATGCCCACTCCTAAGCGGCGAATATGATGAGCTTCAATCCCCAGCCGTTGCGCCCACTGTTTTAATCGCGAATAATTCAATCCAACCTGTCCCGAGTTATGGGCATCATCACTCAAACACCATATTCCTCCTTTCTCCCGTACTATTTGAACAATTTCGTCTCCCGGCCAACCATATTCGAGTCCCTTTCGGAACGGTGCCGAAGAGAGCTCAAAGAGCGCGCCGTACGAGATGGCATATTCGATATTTTCGACGGCTAGTGCGTACGCGTCTGGGTGCGAGGCGAGGCGGGTTGTAGGTGTGAATAGGAGGGGTAGAGCAAAATGACCGATGACGCGTGGACGAAGCGATTCCATCAGTCTCCGTTGAGCAGTAAAGTAGGACTCGAGAAGTAGGGAGAGTGCAGCATGTCGATCGTCTGTAGAAGCTGAGTCGCTTTCGCCCTTGCGGGCGGCTTTTACCTTGAGCTCGTACGCAGTGAGGGCTTCTTCAAACCTCTCTTTGCTAAAGTCGATGGGATGTTCTTCCGCGTGATGGACACTTCCCACGACAAAATCAATCTCTCCAGCCTTGATATACGCATCTATTTCAGCCTTGAGTAGGTCCAGGTCTTCTGGGTAGATGTGCTCCGTTTCTACTCCGACCAGGATCTCCATGCCACTTCTACTGTGCTTCTTTCGTAGTCGATTTGCCTCTTCCACAAACGCGTGAAATGCCGTTGTCAAATCAGCGACGGTCACGCCTGCCTACGGGCTAGTAAGAGGCGCTATGGTATACTGGATGTAGTTTCTTACCTCTACCTCTTCCGGATACAGATCTTTCTCTCGCCATCGTGGACAATGTTCCGTCAACGCGTACATTTTGAAACCCCGCTTGGCTGCCGCCTCGACCATCGACTCAAGAGAGCCACTTCCATGATGACAAAACTGTCCGGAGTGGGAGTGATGAGAGTACGGCATCCCGTAGGTACACTCCTGGTATCACCAGGTGCGGTTGTGGCCAAGGTACACTCGACTCAATAGTACCAACGAAGACGGGAATGCAAGAACAATGAATAAGGATACGAGAATTCTACAAGAAAATCCCAATCAACCACGTCTCCTCAAATCTCTAGCCAACTTCCAACAAAGATAACAAGCGATAAAACTACTAACGCCTCCAATCCGGAAAATCAACCCAATCCCATCCGGACTCCCACTTCCTGCTTCCTCGGCTCTTCTCCTCAGTTCACGCCCGACCATCTGCGCCGCCCTCCGGGCAATCTTGCGAGTGAGCATGCGTACGACGTCACCGCCTTTCTCGTCGAACCCAATGTCCGGATCGGCTTCGATATCGGTGGGGTCAAGGGCTGCTACGCCTGTTGGTCCGTCTACGACACCACCTACGCCAGCGCCGGCGTGTCCTGCTCCTGGATGTACACCCGATACACCCGATTCGAAAAAGGCGAAAATGATGGAGGAAAGGCCGGTCACGAGGAATTGGGGTATGACGATTGCGACGTTATGAATGCCCTGAATGCACCATTAGCTCGATATCTAGGAAGGAAAGGAAAGCGCACCAAGATGATTCCGGCTTTCTCGCCAATCCCACCACTGCCTGAAGCGGAGCCACTTCTTTGATGTGACGACGAATGCGGGCTCTCAGCCGCAAACTCGCTATTCTCCAAATCACGCATGAGCCGCTCTTGGTCCTCGTCGCCACCCCGTCCATCCACAAGCGTCCGTTCATCCGCCGCAGGATCCTCATGCTCGCCCGACTCAAACACCACCCCTCTCGAAAGAGGCGTCTCTTCGCCCTGCCCACCCTCTTCGAGCCTAACAGCACCCTGCCTAAGCGGGATCGCCTCCTCCTCGGGAGCTTCAGCACCAACAGGCGCATACCCATTCCCCGATGCGCTGTCGCGATTCCCACCCAAGATCTCCTCCGCCAACAGACTAAACGGGACCCACTGACTGACCGCAAAACAAAACCCAGTCAGACCAATAACGACCACACTCGAGTCCACCGAATCCTGGGTGAACCACGTGGCGAACATGCATAGTCCGAACATGAACAGTGAAAATGTCCAGATTTCCGCTAGGCCGATGTGGAAGCGGACACCGCGGCGGGTGCCTGCGGCACCGTGGGCGTGTCGTTTTGCGCGGCGTTGGAAGAATGCGACGATGAGTGGGAGGAGGATGATGGTTGCTAGTCCGAGGAGGGAGGAATAAAGGAGTGCGGTGAACCCAACGAGCGTCGCTTCCTCTGTTGTCGTAGGTGTCGTCCCGTCTGCACTAGCCACTACTACTGGGGCCTCACCTGCTGCATCGGCTACGGCGAGGGTATAGATTTCGCCGACCCAGACGGTACTAAAAAACAAGACGGGGAACCAGCCGATCCACGAAAAGAATTGGACCATGCATATTTGACGGATGACGGGTGGTAAGGTACGCACGTTTGCGTAAATGTCTGTGAAGATTTTGATGGCGGGGTTGTTCGAGATTCGGGGACGCCATTTTCCGCCTCCGCTGGAGGAGGAGGAGTTGCGCGGGGCGGGGAAGTGGCGCCAGCCGCCACCGCTGGTACGACGACGGCTTTCGCTTGTGAGTGAGGTGCCATCGTTTTCTTCGTCGGCGGAGGAGTGGTCGTCCGCGAGGAGAATACGTTCTTCGACGGTGAAGCAGGTTACGATGTGTGCGAGGATGAGGAGGAAAGAGGTGATCACGCATAGAACTTGGAGGTGCGTGCGTCCTAGGAAAGGGAATACAGTGGGGAGAGGAAGGTTGCCGCTGTAAAAAGAGTCAGGGGAGTGCCAAGGAGACTTGGGTGGCCACGTACACGAAGAAGCCTACGACGCTGCCGACGCTGAGCATACGGCCTGCCCAGGCATTACCGCGTTCTTGTTGGGAAGTAGGAAGGGTATCGACGAGGAGTGCACGGTCTGCAGCTTGCACTACGAACTCATTAGCAGTGGTTCAACAGATAAGGGTTGGGTGCTCACCCGCGTTGATGGAAAAGTCAATGCAGTATATAGCGAATACGGCCAACCATATGGTGAGATTTGCGTTTGCCGGCGAGTCTCTATCCAGAAACCAACTGGCCACGTCCTTGGTGAAGCCGAGGAGGAGCATGGCGAGGGCGCAGAGGATGGATCCTACGATGATGTACGGTCTTCGTCTTCCAAAACGGGAAGTGGAAGAGTCTGCTAGGACACCGATGAGGGGCTGGACGAAGAGGCCGGAGAGGGGACCGGCGACGAAGACGATGGACATTAACGATTTGGAGAGACCGAGGGAGAGTAAATACGGTGATGCTATAGGGAGTTAGCAGAGATTCTAATAAACCATTAGAGATGTACCGTAACCCATTTCGGTACTCCAGATGATTTGGACACCCAAGAGGCCAATCGTCAACAGTGGCATTCGTGCCCATTTAGAGCCTGATTATTCGAGTAAGTTAGCATTAGGATTTCATGGTCGTATCTACGCACCTTTAACATATTTCCTGCCTTTCCACCGGCGACCAGTGTCTTCTGCACCAGTCGAGATGCCTCCAAACCCGACCATATAGCCTTATGATCCTATTTTTGATGCCGTTATGGTGTTATTTTACGTTCCGGTGGCCTAGACGTAGTAGCCGTTGGTCGTGACGTGCGAAATACAGATACAACCACAATGTGAAAACAAGTCCAGAACCGTGTAAAGATGGTGGATTCCTTGCGTATTATACGTCGAAACGGGCCAGGTAGCCCAGTGGTAGTAGTAGTCCAAGAGTTCACTTAGACTCCACGATGACCCTTCGTCGACTGGTCTCGGTTTCTCATTCCGGACAAAAACATCCATTATCACGATTATTATGCACATTTGCACATCACACGCGTACAGTTAGGCCTGCCTATGACCTACCAAGGATTCGACACCGACGCTCTTTTCACGCCAGTTCCGTCGCAAGAGCAGAGATTCTAGACGAAAAGGATTATTATGCGACACTTGGGATTTCTAGGGACGCGACAGAGGCTCAGATAAAGGCTGGTTATTACAACGTATGCAATTTTCAGCTTGATAGTCTTCGCTGCTAAGCTTCCTTTTTGGTGCTAGTTGTCGAAAAAGTATCATCCTGATAGTCCAGAGGCAAACAAGAACCCAAATGTCGCGAGAAAAAATTGGCAAACCCTCACGGATGCGTACAACGTCCTTCGTGACGACGACAAGCGGTTGGTTTACGTTATTAAGACCTTTTACTGTCGATTGACGCTAGTTAATTAGACGGGAATACGACGCCGCGAGGCATGTCTCCCCACGAAGACGGTCTGCTGCAAGTGCGAGTAACTCTACAGCCCAAGAGTTTAAAGATGACATCGAGTATTACGCGTGGATCCGGAGAAAACAAGAGAGAGAACGTGCTGCTGCGGGGATGGCGCACGAGGTGAGCAGTGCACTCTGGCTCTCAAGCATCCCTAACATACGCGCATTAGGCAAGACGTACACGACAACCACCTCCTCGGCCATCAGGAAACAGTACCCGCACAAAGCTCAGAAAGGAAAAGGAAGCCGCCGCAGCTGCTAGTGCAGGTCAGTCCCGCCTTCTCTTTTAGTACTATACCCTCAACTCTTCTTTTTCATAGGCAGTCAGTGTCCACTCGAGATGGGATTCCGACCCAGGTCATCGTGGGACCCGCGCTTTGCCAAGTTCTTTGATGACTGGGCGGCAAAGATGAAGGAGCATGGGTGGGACCCTACGCAGACGACTGTTGGTGGGCCAAATGGTGCGTACGTTGCTCAAATTATGCTACGTGAACTGACCTATCTTGTAGGTCCTACTGGACCAGAAGCTGCAAAGCTTATGGATGGCGCATTGCTCTCCCAGTATATTCAGTATGCGCGAAGAGAAGGCAAGGACCCGCTTGGAGGACTATTCACGAGCACAGACGGCCGTGGTAAGCCACCTCCCGTACACCATATCTTCCCCCCACTGACGTCCCTGCAGGGAGTGCAGCCGGAATATGGCTAAAGAACCGTATCGCCGCGCTCGACAGGGAAGAAGCCAAAAAAGCAGGAGGCGTCTGGGAACGCGGTGGGAGCCACCGATCAACAAGGACGCACACAGCCGGTAAACGACCTGTATACTCGAGTGACGATACCTTCAACTCGCCGTGGGATGCGCCCGGTATGCAAGGTTCGTCGACGGAGACTGCACGGCCTTGGTGGGCAGCCGGTGCGTCTCCTCTCACATACCCGATCAACTTCGCTAATGGGGGTTTACGTTGACAGGACCTCCGCCAGAGGGTAAAGAGCCCCACGCCTATGATACCTGGGAGCCGAACCCGGAGCTGAAAGGAACGTGGGGTAGACGACCCGGTTCACATCCGAGCATGCTCGAGTCGAACATATACGGTTCTCCCTCTTACGGTACCGGTGCAGCCGGCGCAAGTGCGGGTCCAGTGAAGAGGGATTACAGCCGAGGACACCAGTTGGACGAGAGGTACGAAGAAGATAAGATTCGTATGGTGGCGAATGAACGACGGATGCTCATGTTTGTGGGCTTTGCGGTTGGAATGGGGGCGGTGATGGCTGCTGGGAAGGCGGCGATAGTTTGAATTGTTCGGTATTATGCGAGATTACTGGATAGACTAATGCATTTGGATTCCTTGCTTCATTGAGAGTTTAACTCAAGGGCCTCTGTATTGACTTGTGGACTGAAAACCACGTGGCCTGGGGCTTCAACTGCTTGATCCCGACCTCAACTGTGACTCCATAAAATGGAAGAAGACGCCTTTTTATATACTCCAAACCGCGCCTTGCTCGAGAAAAGCCTCAAGGTAGCCGAGGAAACGAGGGCTTTGGTCGCAGAGTATCAAGCTCGAGATGATGCCCTCGCACAACGGGAGGAAAAACTCCGGGAACAGCTCAAAGGAATCGAATTCCAAAGATCTGAGTTGAAATACATGCTTGAAGAAGCTAAACTGTCCTTAGAGCGTATAGAAAGCAACGTCCATCGCCTTAAATCAGTTCTTTCGCCAATGAAGAATATGCCATCCGATATTCTACTTCGTATATTTCACTTTGTAGTTCTTCATGGCGAGGAATACATGATAGATTCGCTTGAGTTTGGGGACTACATTGGAAGTTTTCCAACCCCTATCCTTCTCGGCGGCGTCTGTTCTCACTGGCGTCGTCTAGTCAAGCAGAGTACGCAACTATGGGATTGCGTTCTTTTAATAACGTCTGCTCTTCGAATTACGGATGAAGAAGCAAGTAGTAGTCACTTGAGCAGCATCCGCCACTGGATCGCGTCTGGAAGACAAGAAACTCAATCCTTGTTCATTGACTACTATGACCCCATTCTTGGCTCAGATGTTTACACTGCTCTACAGGCAACGACGCCAACATGGAAATCCATTATCATGTCCGTCAAAGCCGATGACCTGCCAACGGCTTGGAACATTGACAAAATACGTTCCTCCAACGTCACTGTCTGCGTTTACGACCCCAATTGTACTGTGAACCAACTCATCCCACTTCTCCGGCAAGCCACCAACTTGAAGATGGTAGGAGTGCTGCCACCGTGGGGAAATATGCCTTGGGTTTCACTACGTTCATTAACTATTGCATCATTCCTCGGTGTACCACCATTTAGTTACCCCAACTTTGGTGCTGAGGAACTCCGTAGCATTCTCGATGCAGCTGTCCACCTCGAAGTCTTGAAATTGGACTTTGATATGGAAAAGGATATTCTCAGCAACCCTGTGACGCAAAATCGGGAGAAAATTCGGCATGTCTCGCTCAAATCCTTGTCATTCTCCCTCCATCATCTAAAAGAGGATGGCTCTCTGTTTGGTGTACAAATAGACGCGCCTCTATTACAGCAGGTCAGCATACTAACAGCTGAGCAAGCCAAATTGGATGAAAATCCATCCCAAATTCAAATGTGGCAAGGCGTTACATCGGTAACTGTCCACGACATTACGAATGGTGAGGTCACAACGCTGGTGCATTTCCTCCGCTGTCTTCCAAAAGTGACCAGCATTGATGTGCAAGGAAAATGCATCGACGCATTGTTCACCCTCGTCAACGGCTTTTATATCCACATCCCACCAAAATTTGGCACAATTCCTCTCCTAAATCTCACAAAGGTCACCATGAATCGCACCGATATCCAAGGTAAAACATTAATTACGATGCTGGAGACGCGCCTTGCGCAGCTGGATGGCGGGTTTGGGTGGATTTCAGCTGTAACGGATGT
>KN824341.1:141775-163444 GCA_000827415.1 Serendipita vermifera MAFF 305830
CAGCTCAAAGATATCAAATCCCAAAAGAAATGGCTTCATGGCATGCTTGAAGAGGCCGAGTCGTCCCTAGAACACATAGAGGAAAATGTCCATTATCTCAAATGCGCCCTTTCGCCAATGAGGACGATGCCACCAGAAATACTCCTTCTCATATTCGAATATGTGATTCTTCACGGAGAAAATTACATAATAGAGGGGTTCCAAACATGGACGCTCATCGATGACTTTCCAACCCCTGTTCTCCTCGGGAGTGTATGCTCTCGCTGGTACCATATCGTTAAACAAAACACGAAGCTTTGGAATTCTATTCTTATAAGAACCGGGGCCCTTCCGGAATGGGTGGGTGAAGATGACGAGGAGAACAACAACGCTCACTTCCACAACATCCGCCACTGGATTGCGTCAGGAAGGCAAGAAAATCAGAGCCTTTTTATTAACGATTATGATCCCCTCGCGATTTCGAGCATTTACGCTACTCTGAAGCCTACAGGACCATCATGGAAGGCGATAATCATAGACGTCAAAGTGGATCATGGTTCCATGAGTTGGGATATTGAAAAGATACGCGCTGAACAAGTAATCGTTTGTCTCCCCAAGGAGAGGCCTCATACTATGAACCAACTCCTCCCACTTCTCCGGCAAGCTTCCCACCTGATCATCATGGGAGCGCTACCACCCTGGGGCGATATGCCCTGGGTGGCTTTGCGTAAACTGGAGCTTACGCCATTCGCTAGTGACGATCCAGGCTCCGTCATCTTTGGAGCTTACGCTCTCCGCACAATTTTCGATGCCGCGCTTCACCTAGAGACCTTGTCCCTGAATTTTCATGTTGCACACCAGACGCCTGACGACTATGTGGCAAATCATCAAGAGAAACTCGGGCATGGTGCGCTTAAGTTTCTTGGGTTTCCCCTGCACCATCTAGAAGAGGATGGGCGTCTATTTGGCGTACAAATAGACGCACCCCTTTTACAGCATGTCACCTTGTTCTCATACAACGGAGCAAGATTAAGTGAAAACCCGTCCAAAGTCGAAACATGGCAGGGCGTAACATCGGTGGCACTGTACGAGATTATAGATGACGAAGTTCTCCCAACGGTACAATTTCTCCGCTGCCTTCCAGAAGTGATCAGCATTGATGTGCAAGGGCGAAATGTTGAAGCACTTTTTACGCTCATGACCGGCTTTTATGCCCACATTCCACCGAAATATGCAACGATTCCTCTTCCGAAGCTCACAGAAGTTACCATGAGAGGCGCAGATATTAAAGGCAAGACGTTAATCGAGATGCTGGAGATGCGGCTTGCACAATTGGAGAGTGGACTCAATTGGATTTCGGCTATAGAGTATGTGACTCTATATGGTGCGGACAACGTGACGCTGGATGAGTGGAAGCGGGTTAATACGCTGCTAGAGAATGGTCGAGTAGTATCCATTCCGGATGCGGCTGCGATGTAGTTCAGCTAGGCCATACCTTGGGGCTTCAGAATTATAGACCTGTACCCAGAAAGAGCTAAGACAGTAATTTTTTGTTAAACTTCTATCTTTAATCTACTTCCTCTGATTGAGCGCAGGGCGGCGGATGAGTTACAGAACCAACTGGTCCAACGAAGCGGGATTACATGTGAGGACGTCAGTCGGAAGAGATGTATGAGGAACATAACGTCTACATGGTAGCCAATGCGCGGCGGATGCTGAAAGTTTGCGGGCCTTGCATTTGGAATGTGGACGGTGATGACGGCTGGAGCCGCGGCAGTGGTTCGATTGTTTGGTACCATGTGCATTAGTGAATAGCTCAATGCGTTTAGCTGCTTCGTCTACGGAAAGTTTGGCTAAATTGGAGGTGAGGGGTAACTAGTGAGTCTCCAATTCTTAGTCCCAACCTCGACGCCGGCTTGACAAAATGGAAGCGGACGCCTTTTTATATGCCCCAAATCGTGCTTTATTAGAGAAAAGCCTGAAAATAACCGAAGAAACGAGGGTGCTGGTGGAAGAATACCAAGCTCGAGGTGAAGCCCTCACACAACGCGAGAAGCGACTCCGCGATCAGCTCAAAGATATCGAATTTCAAAGACTACAACTCAATGAAATACTGGAAGAAGCCGAGTTGTCCCTAGAACGCATGGAAAAAAATGTCGATCGCCTCCGATGCACCCTTTCGCCGATGAGGACAATGCCGCACGAAATCCTTCTTCGTATATTTTATCACGCAATTCTTCAAGGTCATGATTATATTCATTCTACATTTGAGACTTGGGATTCCATAGAACACTTCACTACCCCCATTCTCCTTGGAAGCGTGTGTTCACATTGGCGCGCCATTGTCAAACAAAACGCAAAGCTTTGGGGTACTATACTCATTAGAGCACCTATTTTTCTCAAAGTTGAAGGTCCAGGCGAAAAGAAGAACGACGACCACGTACAAAGCATTCGTCACTGGATGGCGTATGGGAAACAAGATAGACAGTCTGTTTTCATCGACAAATACGAACCTAGAGCAAACCCTAAGGTTTATGCCGCCTTGGAATCAACGTCACCATCATGGAAGTCTATCACCATCGCCATCACCAAAGATGACCCATCCTTGCTTTGGGAGATTGACAAGGTGCGAGCTAGTTATATATCCATCTACGCTGGTAGATCTGAGCCCAATATGCACTCCGTAATGCCACTCCTTCGTTATGCCGCCGAGTTGTCTCTCAGTGGATCTTTGCCACCGTGGGGTGATACGCCCTGGACGTCTTTACGCATCCTATCCCTCTTCACCTTCACCGATAATGAATCCAATTTCCTAGAATTTGGCGGAGATGAGATTCGCTCTATTCTAGATGCAGCTATTCATCTAGAAAAGCTGATGTTGGACTTCTTTGTGACCCATGGCACTTCTGAGATGGAACGGGAGGAGGTAGGGCATCAAGCACTCCGATCTCTTTCATTCCACTTGAATCATCTTCAAGCGGATGGTAGTCTGTTTGGTATACAAATAAACGCACCTCGGTTGAACCATGTCAGAGTGCTGTCAGCTGAGGTGACCAGCTTTGACGAAGGCCTAACTCAAATTGAAGCCTTCCAAAATGTGACATCGGTGACAATCGAGGACATCGACATGCATGAGGTTCAAGCGATTGCGCGGTTTCTCCGCAACTTGCCTAAAGCTACCAGTATCGACATACAGGGACGAAATGTCGACGCTTTGTTCACCCTCATCAATGGGTTTTACCACCACATTCCACCGAAATACTCCACGATCCCTCTTCCAAAACTCACAAAGGTCACCATGGAAAATACCGATATCCGAGGGAATACGCTGATCGCGATGCTGGAGACGCGGCTTGCGCAGCTGGAACGTGGAAGTGGTTTAGTTTCGGTCGTAACAGACGTGACGCTATATGAAACAGACAATGTGACACCTGAAGAGTGGAAACGTGTCAATAAGCTACTAGAAAGTGGCCGACAGGCATCCCTTCCGGACACGGCTGCGATGCGGTTGAGCTAAGTCATACCTCGGACTTCCAGAACCTTATTTTGTACTCATAAGCGACCTAATAAATCTTTTTGTCCATTCTTGTCATAATATTCTAGTTTCCTCTGGAACAAGTGACTGCGGCAGATGGGCTGTAAGGTCCACTAGTCTGGTGAAGTAGGATTACGTGCTGGCTCATTGGTTGGACTAAAGATATGTGGTGCACGAGATACGAATGATGGCTAATGAGCGGTGGATGCTGATATACATGGACTTTGAGGTTGCAATGGAGGCAGTACTGGCCGCTAAATCGAAAGGCGGCAACAGTAGAATTTCCATAGTCATTTCTGTGGATACCACTAGGTAGAATAAAACATTTGGCTGAGCGCATCAGAAGTTTGACTGAAGTTGGGGGCCACGTGGTCGGCCTCCGGCTCCAGGTTGTAATATAATGGAAGCGGAAGTAGCGGCTACAAGGGCAGATGTTGTCGTAATACTCAGTTTATCGACCTCATTGAATAAAAGAACGCAGTGAATTCTTTGTTCAATTCGAGATTCGCTTACATACCGTATGGCTATTAGTTTTTTTGGAACCCAACCACTGTCCGACTTTTCACCCGAAATGGCCGAAAGCTCATCTTTACAAGCTCCCAATCGAGTCATGCTCGAAAAGAGTTTGAAAATCCTAGACGAAATTAATGCATTGGTTGCGGACTACGAGGCTCGAGATGAAAGTCTCTCACGGCGCGAAGACCAACTCCGCGGTCAGCTAAAAGACACCGAGTTCGAAAGAATCCAACTCAAAGACATGCTCAAGGAGGCTAAATCATCGCTCACACGAATGGAGAGAAACGTACATCGCCTCAAATGTGTTCTCTCTCCGATGAGAACCATGCCATCCGAGATCCTCCTTCGCATATTCTATCACATAATCCTCCAAGGAGACGCTTATATGCGTGGATTACTCGAAAATTGGCTTCCCATCGAACCTCTCACTACCCCCGTTCTCCTCGGCAGCGTATGTTCACATTGGCGCGCCGTTGTCAAGCAGAATGCAAAGCTTTGGGATTATATCCATATAGGTGCTCCGTTAACTCTCAGTGTGGGACAAAACGAAGAAAAGGATCGCCATCTGCGCAGAATTCGTCATTGGATGGGATTTGGACACCAAGACAGACAGTCTATTTTCATTGACGAGTATACCCCCACCGCCAAATCCCATGTTTATACCGCGTTTCGATCAACGTCACCATCGTGGAAGTCCATCACCATAGCCATCGGCGGTGACGACCCTTCCATACCCTGGGAGATCGAAAAGATGCGAGCCAGTGATGTATCCATCTACGCTCTTCAAGCCTGCCCTGATATAGATTCCATAATGCCGCTTCTACGTTATGCCTCTCAGTTGACATTGACCGGAACGCTGCCACGGTGGGGTGATACACCCTGGGCATCCTTACGCTCCCTATCACTCCTCCCTTTTTCCGGTAACAACGAAACTTTATTCCTAGAATTTGGTGCACAAGAGCTCCGTGGTATCTTAAACGCCGCTGTCTGCCTAGAAAATCTGATGTTAGACTTCTATGTGACTCACGGCACCGTAGGCACGGGAAATCGGGAGCAAGTAGGGCACCAAACACTTCGACATCTTTCGTTCCGCTTGCATCATCTCCAAAATGACGGCTACTTGTTTGGTATGCAAGTCACCGCACCACAATTGAGGCATATCACTGTGATAGCAGTTGATGAGATCGAATTTGACGAAGGTCTGGTACAAATTGAAGCATTTCAAAATGTTACATCAGTAACTATCGATCCAATCAAGGTTCATGAGGTGCCAATAACTGTACAGTTTCTCCGGTACCTTCCTAAAGTTACCAGTATAGATGTACAGGGACAAAATGTCGATGCCTTGTTTACCCTCATCAACGGTTTTTACGCCCATGCTCCACCAATATACTCTACGGTTCCTCTTCTAAAGCTCACAAAAGTCACCATAGAAAACGCCGACATCCGAGGGAAGACGTTAATTAAGATGCTAGAGGCGCGGCTTGCGCAGCTGGAGGGCGGGTTTGGTTGAATCTCAGCCGTGACAGATGTGAAACTATGGGACGCAGATAACGTGACGCCTGAGGAGTGGAAAAAAATCCATACGCTGCTAGAGAGTGGGCGAATGGTGTCCCTTCCAGACGCAACTGCAATGCCAGTAGACCAATCAGCAGCTTAAAAGTCCAGATTAATATGAATGTGCTCATAAAAAGAGATAACATGACTTCTTCGTCGGTCCTGATGTATTTCGTTCAAGACAGTACACGCCCTAAACCCTCATTCATACACACATGCACATCATGATGATAGGACTCTCAGGCAGAGTTATTTGACGTAAGGGATATAATAGATTCATTTTCATGAGCTTTAGGGCGCATTGCTACAGGCTGGTGATTCCCCTACCTGATTAGTTATTCATCATATCGATAACAGCCCGCAGAGTCACTGGTTCTTGTCCTTCTTGGCACTCTACGAGATCTTGGAGTCATTTATTGGGTACCTCCCAGCAGTCTCCCAGCATGGTTGTACGTGTACTCTGCGCCCTTCAAGCGTGGCCACCGGCGCCTGGCGAGTGGGTCTCATGTGGATACGATCGATAACACTTGATCCCCTCCATCACTTGCCATGTCCCAAACGTCGTCATGGGAGGACGCCAATCGCCTCATGCTTGATAGAAGTATTAGGGCTGTCGAGGAAATGAAGGAAATGATCCGTGACTATGAAGTCCAAGACACAGGTCTATCAGAGCGCGAGGCAAGCCTCCGTAACCAGCTCAAAGAGGTTGAGTTTCGAAGGAAACAACTATCTGATACGCTCGAGGAGACAAGGACATCCCTGGAAAGAATGGAGAGCACCGTCAATCGCCTCAAATGTGTTCTCTCACCAATGAGACGCCTTCCATCTGACATCCTCCTTCGTATATTTCACCATTTCATTCTTCAAAGCCAGGAATACATGCAAGAAAAGTTCGAAAAATGGAAAATCATCGAAACCTATCCGAATCCGGTCATTCTCAGCAGCGTCTGCTCCCATTGGCGCGACGTAGTCAAGCAGAATGCAAAATTATGGGACTCAATTCTGGTACGGATACCGACCATAATTTCTACGGAAGAAGAAGGTGAAAAGAAAGGCGAAGGCCATCTCAATAGCATCCGCCATTGGATGACTTTTGGACTACAGGAACGGCAATCCCTTTTCATCGACGAGTACAAACCAAAAGTCAAAGACAAAATGTACGCAGCCCTTCAATCAGAGTCGCCGTTATGGAAGGCTATTACCATAGCCATCATCAACGAAGACCCCTTTGTTCCTTGGGACATCGGAAAGCTTCGCGCAGATGACGTACTCATCTATCTCAATCAGTCTGCACCTTGGATGAACTCGGTTACGGAGCTTCTTAGATATGCTACCAATTTGACCCTTACAGGAATATTGCCGCCATGGGGCGATACACCTTGGGCATCATTACGGTCGCTCAAAATTCTCCCTTACGCATGCGACGAACCAGCCAATCCTCTTAACTTTGGAGAGGGAGAACTTCGCAGCATTCTCAACGCGGCAATTCATCTCCAAACCCTGGAATTGAGTTTCGCCTTACCAGATGAGACAGTCGAAAGCTCTGACGTTCAGAACCAGGAAAAGGTGGAGCACCAGGCTCTCAAATCCCTCTCGATACACATGCATCATATCCAAGCCAATGGTCATCTATTTGGTGCGCGAATCGTTGGGCCTTGCTTCGAGAATCTCATCGTGCTATCGTCATCTCGCGCGAGGCTCGACTCCGCGCCATTCATAATCGAAACGTGGCAGAATTTTACTTCTGTGGAATTCCACGAGATAAAGGATCATGAAGTCCCGACAGTCGTTGAATTTCTCCGCCGTCTTCCAAATGTCACTAACATGGAAGTTCGAGGAAAGAACATAGATGCTTTAATTAATCTCTTCAATGTGTTTTATGCACACGTTCCGCCGAAATATGCCACAATTCCCGTGCCGAAACTCACTAAATTCATTATGGATGCGACGGATATTCGTGGAAAAACGCTGATTAGCTTCTTGGAGAAGCGGATCACACAGCGTGAAGGAGGTTTCGATTGGATATCAGCGATGACAGAGGTAAAGCTCTATGATGCCGACTATGTGACGCCTGGGGAGTGGGCACGAGTCAATGACCTATTGCAATTTGGTCGATTGAATTCGTCTTCGAATCAAACTGGGATAATTTCAGGCCAATGAAAACCGTTAGAGCTGGTGACAGTATAGAAAGTAGATATATCGGCCTTCCTCTGAAGAAAAATGCACCATATATTATGATATTGGCCGGTTAAAAATGTTATAAGAATATAGATTTAACACAATCTATTGAGTTGTGTGCAAGTGAATGGTGGCTTGTGGAGCAGATGAGACGAAACTTGATCTCTGCCATACTCAAGTATGGCTCAAACCTCGTCGTGGAATGCACTCAACCGCGCCATGCTCGAAAAAAGTCGCAAGACTGTCGAGGAAATGAGGACGATGATACGTGAATATCATGCACAAGATGCACTCCTATCACAGCACGAAGACAATCTACGTAACCAGCTCAAGGATGCCGAATTCCGAAGAGAGCATCTGAAAAGTACATTGAAGGAGGCCGAATTGTCGTTAGAACGTATGGAAAATACTGTTCATCATCTCGAATGTAGCCTCTCGCCGATGCGATCCATGCCATCCGAAATTCTCCTTCGAATATTTCATTACGTCGTCCTTCAGGGAAAGGAATACCTAGAAGAAAAGTTCACCACATGGGACCGCATCGACTCCTTCCCAACTCCTGTCATACTCAGCAGCGTATGCTGTCATTGGCGTGATGTAGTCGAAAAGAACGCCAAACTATGGGATTTCGTTCTCTTGCGTATTCCGACCCTACTCATGGCAGAGGCTGAGGGCGGATTGAAACATAGCCGTCACCTTCGTAGCGTCCGTCATTGGATCGCCAATGGGAGGCAAGACAGACAGTCACTTTTCATTGAAGACTACGGATTTCACCTAAAACCGACCATCTACTCTGTTCTTGGGCCACAATTACCAGTGTGGAAGTCCATAAGCATATCAATAATCAACGACAACCCTTCCTCTCCTTGGGAAATAGAAAAGATCCGTTCGAAAGAAGTCACTGTCTATCGCAGGCGTGTGATGCCCTCTATGACCTCGATGAAGCCTCTCCTCCAGTATGCAAGAAATCTGACCATTACGGGAACTCCACCGGAATGGGGAGACACGCCGTGGGCATCCTTGCGCTCGCTTAAGCTCACCTCGTTTGCTGGTGATGAAGCGTCAGATTACCTCAGTTTTGGGGCACAGGATCTACGTGACATTATCAATGCTGCCGTCTGCTTGAAGGATCTGGAACTCAACTTTTGTATAGATCGCAGTGCACCTGCTGCTCAATATTCTGGCGACCAGATTGCATGTAGTCACCGCTCACTTCAATCTCTCTCACTTCATTTACACCATCTCGAAGAAGGAGGCCGCGCCTTTGGTGTGCACCTTGATTCGCCCTCTCTCCACCACCTTAACATCCTATCAATCGGTCAAGCCGCCTTTGACGATGTCTTGCTACAAGCCGAGACATGGCAAAGCATCACCTCCCTCGCCTTCTGCGCAATCAAGGAGCTTGACGCTTTGACGGTCACAAGGTTTATGCGACATCTTCCCAATGTGAACAGCATCGAAATGCAAGGACGGAACCTTGATGCCTTGTTCACTCTCGTCAACGGGTTTTATGCGCAGGTGCCACCAAAATATGCGGCACTTCCCCTTCTAAAACTCAATACAGTCACCATGAGCGATGTTGACATTCGTGGCGAGACCTTGATCACAATGCTAGAGACTCGCCTCGCACAGCGGGAGTCTGGTTTTCGTTGGATATCAGCTGTGACAGAAGTGCATCTATACGATGCTGCTTATGTCACACCTGAGGATTGGAAGAGAGTCAATACCTTACTAGAGATCGGTAGAATAGCTTCTCTTTCAGAGGCGACTCAGATGGTCATAAGCCAATGAACTCCTTAATGGCATGAAATTCATCTGTGATATAGAATTTTCTAGTCAATTCTGTGTTCGCTTAAGAAGCCCCTGGGCTGCATAGATTCGTTCTCATCAATGTAGAGGCTGACTTGATTCATACCACCATCGTCATGGCTGACATCTCCTCCATCGATGCCATCAACCTAGCTGCTCTTGGAAAAACCACCGGTTTTATCACACAAATGACAAAAGTAATCGATGGTTATAAGGCCGAGGACGAGAAACTGGCCGAGTCCCAGGGCGACCTTCGTCAGAAGCTCCATGAAGTCGACTCCCAGCGGGAGAGACTGAAGTTGGTGTTGAATGCTGCGGAATCGTCCAAACAGGTTCTTCAGGCTGGAGCCGAGAATCTGAGACGCCTCTGCCCTCCCATTCGCTACCTCCCGACAGAGATCTTGCTGTATATCTTTCGACTAGCAGTGGGTGGATGCCTTGATCTCGAGAAGAAAAGTGGAGATGTCGTCACATTCGATCCCACTCCGGTCATGATCAGCCACGTATGTTCTAAATGGAGGTCGCTGGCACATCGGAGCACAGACTTGTGGAGCACTATTTTGGTTGAACCAGAAAAAGTGTCAACCTCCGAAGCTACCGACAGCAACAGGGCGACGACGCGAGTAGCCATGTGGAGGTCCATAGGCAAACAAAAAGCGCAGTCCGTATTTGTAAACTTTTGGGGAGGAAAGAATGGTTTTCATCGTATCAAAGAGGCCTTAGGTTCCAGCTCAGAACCATGGAAAGCAATTCGCATCGATTTGCTCTGGCCCGGTTACATACCGCCCATGGAATGGGATGTACGCGCTGTTTGTGCTGATCATGTAGCGGTGTATCAGTACGGACGGAATCAAAACCTGGACTTTCTCATGCCATTACTGCGATATGCCACCATCTTGACGGTTCATGGTCCCGTCCATTGGGGTAGCACACCATGGTTGTCTCTCCGATCGCTTTCAATGAGGGCTGTTTTGCCAGGATCATTCTGGGTTACCCCCAGCATGAATTTCTCGAATCCAAGTTTCCGCGAGCTGCTTCAGGCCATTCCTTCCTTGATCAGCTTGGAACTAGATTTCGCCGTTGAACATCCATTAGGAGCAGACGAAGTAGTTCACGAAATTTTCCATTCCTCTCTTTGCCATCTAGCCCTTCGTATGACGCATTTTGCGGATGGCTATGGTCCTTTTGGCGTTCGCCTGGTTACTCCCTCATTCCAGACCCTCAAAATCCTTCAGATCGATTTTAACGACGAAGACGCCGTAGCGACACCAGTCTACAATATGGAGTTTTCCAAGAAGCTTTCACTCTGTCGGCTGGAGGAGGGTGATATTTCTCACGCTCTAGCGTTGATTCAGCAGCTGCCAAATCTAGAGGATGTGGAACTTGAGGGACCGCATGTAAATGACGTCTTTATACACATCAACTCGGCCTACAGCACAACCGCATCCCCAGATTCCGTGCTTCCCTTTTCCAAGGTGACCCGGCTGTTGATGGACGGTACGGACATTGAAGGGGAAGCTTTAGTAGGGCACTTGGAACTACGTCTCAAGTTGATTGAGATGGGAGTGGTGGGTGTTTATCCGGTGACGGAGGTGAAGCTCTATGAAAATAAGGGGGTGACGCCTGGGGATTGGACACGGATCAACTTTCTACTCGATAAAGGTCGTGAAGTGATGGTGGCTTGATCATGATGTAAAACCAATAGCAAATTTTAGTTCCCCTTCGACCCTTTCCTCGAGAACCGTGATCAGATGGCTAGTAAACTCGAGTGTGAGAAATAACGCATCATACCGGATTTGACTGTATTACCCCAGTCCCACATCGACCATGCGCACACATCACTCCGGCTATATTCGGGGGTTTCCTTATTCAGCAGTGCCAAGCTGCGGCAAAGCGAGCGCAAATTACGGCCCAAACATTTCCAGGGTTTCCATTGTGTGACGCGAGAAGATGGGTCGAGAAGGTTCCCAAAGTGGCCGCCAGAGGGAAGCACATGGCCGCCAAACCCGGATTAGCTCGTCCCTGGGCTGCGACTACACCATAGCTTGGACACCTCCTCGTTTTGTCCTTGACGATTCGTACTCTCTCGTGTTGCTCTTTGTAGCTTCAGATTGCTCTTATCATCCTCCAAACGAGCGACAACAGTCCTTTGGTCCTTCCTCTCCTTTGCTCACATCTTACGTTTGGATCACCTTCTTTCAGAAACAAAACTAGAATTATACTGGAAATACGAAAAACCATCGTAAATCCACCCAGCAAAGCATATCTCACTTTCGAGCATGCATGCGTCCCTGCTGCTCCAATGGCTCTCGTGCGCGATACTCGCAACTCAAACGTACGCAGCAATAACACCTAGTGAGTGACCTTCTTCGCTATAGACCCGTTTTACCCTCGTTCGCCGCGAACCCTTCCAAAACCCCGGGGCCCCCGGGCCAACGCCAACCCCCAACCCCCCCTGGCCATACCATCGAACGATCACCGGCAACTGCTAACCGGATTACACCCGGTTTCAACTTGAACTCTGACGACTCTAAAACAGGATCATGGGACGAGGCATACTCGATGGCCACTGCGGTGACTGCCCAGATGACGCTCGACGAGAAGATCGGCGTAGTCTCGGGAGTCGGAACTTTCACCTCGCGTTGTATTGGGAACAACTCGCCCGTCTCACGCCTCGGAATTCCTTCTCTTTGTATGAACGACGGCCCGGCTGGGTGAGTGACATTGATTGCCAACCCGAGAACTCGGTGTCTATTGGCGTACTGAGCAAGGCATCTATTGTTGACAGCTTGCGGGCGGTGAAGAATACGACTGGGTTCCCGAGCGGTATCAATACTGCGTCTACCTTCTCAAGACGTCTGATGAATGCGCGTGGCGTCGCTTTGGCAGAAGAGTTCCGTGGAAAGGGTGTCAAGTGGGTGCACCTACCGTCATTATGCACCTTTCTCATGACTACTGTACAGTGTATTCCTCGGTCCAGCTATGGATATCATGCGTAACCCAAAGGCAGGCAGAAACTGGGAAAGGTACGTACAGTCAACGTCTCGCTTAGCGTACCTGCTGACCCTTCCGCTTGTAGTTTCGGACCCGACCCATATCTCACTGGGGAAGCAGCGTACGAAACGATCAATGGCGTTCAGTCGATGGGTGTCATGGCGTGTGCTAAACACTTTCTCGCGAACAACCAGGAACATTGGCGATATGGTCTCTCCGCGGACTTTGACGATAGGACGAACCATGAGTTGTACATGTACCCGTACTATCGGGCAGTAGAGGTAAGCACATCAGCCGGTTGGTATTCGGCGTTGAGCTGACCGATGAATAGGCCGACGTAGCGTCTGTCATGTGCGCGTATAACCGTATCAACCAAACCTCGGCTTGCCACAACGCGGCCCTCCTGGGACCCTCGGGTTCGTTGCGTAAAGACGTTGGCTTCAAAGGTTTCGTGGTCAGCGATTGGGGTGCGACGCATGATTCCGCCGCAGATAATGCCAATGCTGGACTCGACATGGAGTGAGTGGCGGATCTACTTACTGAAAGTGGTTCCTAACCTGTGACTCTAGACAGCCGGGCGACTATATTCTCATTGGCGGAGGAGTGTACAAGGGTTTGAAAGCGGCAGTCAACGGAGGAAGTGTTCCCACCAGCGTCAGTCCTCCACTATTCCCCCTCGAACACGAGCTAACATCGACCCCCAGCGAATAGACGAAATGGTCGTTCGCATCTTGGCACCATTCTACCGCCTCAGACAAGACGCCTCCTTCCCCGCCCCCAATTTCGATGCCCAACACCCAGACGGAACAGGCACCCTGAACCTAAACGTAAACGTCCGTTCAGACACACACACCGCTCTCGCTCGAGAAGTCGCCGCCGCAAGCGTCGTCCTTCTCAAGAACAAGGGCGGCGTCCTACCCTTAAAAAGTACCGGAACAGCAGGATTCGGGAGCGCGGCGATTGTGGGAAAAGACGCGGCGATGCCCAAGGACGGGTGTAACCTGAACGAGTGTAATGATGGAGTGATGGTCGTCGGATGGGGATCGGGGTCGTATGCGCTTAACAACGTCGTACCACCCGTTACGTCGTTGACGTCCAAACTTCAATCTGTCAACCCGGCTATTGCGCTTAGTACGTCGCTTACGAATGATTTGGATGCGGGGGTGGTGGCTGCGCGTGGGAAGGATGTCGCTTTTGTGTTTGCGAATGCGATGAGTGGGGAACTTGGGTTTTATGATGTTGTCGAGGGGAATATGGGGGATAGGAACGACTTGAACTTGTGGTGGAAGGGCGGTAGCTTGGTGAGTGTCTGTGCTATTGACACATACGCAAACTAATGATGTGATGGTGGTGCTAGATTGAAAGAGTCGCCGCGGTCAACCCAAACACGGTTGTCATTATCCACTCGGTTGGACCCGTATCGTGAGTGCTCTGTTTGCGCGCCGAACCGACGTACTGATACCGTTTCATAGGATGTCCTGGTCGAATAACCCGAATATTACCGCTATCCTGTATGCTGGTGCACCTGGCGAGCAAGCAGGACCATCCCTCGTCGACGTCCTATGGGGTGCCAAGAACCCAAGTGGACGACTCCCCTTCAGCATGGACGATGTAAGCAATGCCTCATCACGTCTACTCCCCCTAACCCTCCCTAGAACGAAAGCTCCTACCCCGGCCCAATCGTGTACAACAGCCTCGGTTTCCCGACCATCAACTACGACGAAAAGCTGCTAATCGACTGCCGGTACATGGACGCCAACAACATCACCCCTCGCTTCCCATTCGGCTTCGGGTTGTCCTACACCACATTCGCCTACGCCTCTCTCTCAATCAGTAGTGGCCCATCGCCCGCAGCGTACACGGTCAGCTTTAGCGTGACGAATAGTGGGAGCGTGGTCGGTACCGAGATTCCACAAATGTACCTTGGTTTCCCGGCTGGTGCTGGTGAACCGAAGCGGGTGCTTAGAGGGTTCGAGGAGGTGTTGGATTTGGGAGTGGGTCAGTCGAGGACGGTGAAGATGACATTGAGCCAGCGGGAGATTAGGTGTGTCCTCTGTCTACGAATGAAGCGCGTTACTGACGACTCGGGTAGCATTTGGGATGTGGTTGCGCAAAAGTGGACGAGGCCTTCTGGGACGTTTACGGTCTCTATTGGAGCGTCCATTAACGATGTACGGTTGACGGGATCATTTTAAACTTGGGAATGTGCTGGATATACCAGCTGGCTTGTAAGCTATTTCTGTGAATGGACACTTGAGTTTCGACAAACGTGTAAGTGTCGTTCGGCCACACGACGTCTAGACCGCTGTGCAAGGAGCACATACGTTCTCAGAATGGATGAATATAGAATTGAATTGTAATGTAAATAGATCTCGTCATGTTCACACCGGATGAGGGGACAAAGCAAGACTTCAACTTGGACCCGGCCCAGTCTTTCCTCCGCGACGACTGCGACAAACGAAAACTAACGCATCCAAAAAGTCATCCTTAATAACCCTTGTAATCATGCCAGAAGACACGACGACGCACAGCTGGAAGGACGGCATCTTTCTCAAGGTCAGTCTCAAGTTGCACACGTTCTGCTCAGCCTCGTGTTTTCATGGGTGTATCGTATATTGTGAACGACTATGTTTCTGCGTCTCGAGGACGCTGTAGACGACGTTGAACGATGGCGTCTTGGTCGCGTCATGGGACCACCCTGCGGCTGCGGGGGTGACGTCGTCGGTGGAAGGTCGAATGCGCTTGGCCACAAGCACACCTTCGCCATTCACCGGATCATCCAATCTCATAAAATTATGTCGTAAATTACATAATTACTGACCACACGACCACCTAATAGATTGTCAATATCCTCGTCTTTTTCCTCTTCCTCGGTTCCAACATCTACACCGTCGCAGGTCCCGGAGACATTTACCGCAACTCGAAGGAAACCTACTTGACCCCAGCCTACTGGACGTTTGGCATCTGGTCCCTCATCCACCTCTTGCTTTTGGGTTACCTCATCTACCAATTCACCGACTCTGGAAAGGACGTGATCATTGACGGCATCGGCTGGCGTTTCCCCCTGTTGGCCGTCCTCAACGCCGTCTACGTCAACGTCTGGGCTAGCGGACATTATATCGTCGCATTCATCTTTGCCCTCCTCGTCTCCTCGGCCGTGTCCCACATTTACTACATCGTCAAGAAACATCACAGGAGCAAGAACCTCGGTGACGAGCGTACGTCCGGCTTCTTTTAGCACTAGTAACAATAGCTGACAGCCACGCCCCGCAGTCTTTGTTCACCTCCCCTTCTCCCTCTACCACGGCTGGACCACCGTCCTCATCTTCCTCACCGGCTTTGAAGCATTCGGCCGCAACGCATACACCCACCGCGCCGGCGTCTGGACCAAAATCTTCGTCTTCCTCGCACTCTTCATCCTCGAAGCCACCGCTGCCGCATACGCCTTTTCTTCGCCCGAAGGTGACCTCGCCGGTGCGATCGCCATCACGTGGTCCCTCTTTGGTATCTACGCCCATCAGAGTGCACATGGCTCGAGCAAGTTTGTGTCCATCTCCGCGTTGGTGTTTGCCATCTTGAGCGCGTTTTGGATCGTGACGAGTGCGTGGAAGTTGTATCAGTCTAGGGGTACGAGAGGTATCCTTCTTCATGACGAGGAACGTGCGCCCCTTGTCGGTGGACATTAGGTGGGAGTGGGTGTGCGGAGGAAGAAGCAACCGCGAAATGAAGTACTGTGGTGAAGTAGTGATTGGACCGTGCCGTAACTGTTCTCGGATGTAAAATAGCATTGTTAACATGCATCTTTACATTGTTTCATCACCGTCGCCTGAGCCTTTTTGAGAGGATAAGTTCATACGGAAAAGGGCAGCATTGGCATGCGTCATTACATTTGAAATGCTGGTAGTCATCACGATGTTCATAAAAGTTGGAATAGTCTGTTGCGGGCATGCTACATAGACGAGATAGTTTCTAGTATACTGAGCACCGTTTTGGCCGGAAGACGATCCTTCGGATTGGGCTTCCATAGTTCGACGAGCAATGGCCAGGCGTGCAAAGAGGAGGCTGGAACGTCCGGGGGTTTGGCCGATGGAGACGCACCACTCTTTATGTCCGTGGTTAATCGATCCCATATATTGTTCTTTCGGTGGTTAAATGGCATCTTTCCATACAGGATCTGGCTAAGCAGTTATTATGTGTCTATTTGAGAGCCGGGAGATGGCTTTACCTCGAGGCCGAGGCAACCCAGTGCGTACACGTCGCTGGCGGTGGTGGGAAAAGGATTACCCCCTTCATCGGACAATAGCTCAGGGGCTAGGTATCTTACGGTACCAGTGTGTTGCGTGGTCGTCATTAAAGACATTTCCTCGTCGAAGAAGATTCGAGCTAGCCCGAAATCACAAATCTTTGGCGTTCCGTGCTCATCAATGAGTACATTTCCCTAGCCACCAGTTAGAATCAGAAAAATAGATAATAGGGGCGTACCGGTTTGAGATCCCCATGTACAATTTTGGGATTTCTGCTGTGTAAATAGACAACACCCTCTATCGTTCCTTTCCACTAGAAACACGTTAGCATGAGTTATTTTGATGGAAACTGGAATGTTGTTACGAGTTTAAGCCGGTCCTCTAGTGGCATGTCCTCGCGTTCCTTCAGAAAGTGATGCAAATCACCATTAATACACCACTGGCAATGGTTAAAAGACATATAGAAGCAGAAATAAAACTTACTGGAGATATGAGTGCCCCGTAGGGCTTAAAATCATCATCGTCTGCAATCCCATAAAAGGAATGTATATTTGGATGACTTGCACTCGCCCATATTGAGGTTTCGCGCTTGACTTTCTGGCTCCACGTGTTCATATTAAGCAACTTGTCAGTAACCCACATACCTTGATCATCGACTCCGGCTTGCCCACCTCCTGGATAATTTTGACCGCTATCTGAAATGACGGGTTCAGTTGCAAGTTTATATATGAGATTTTATTTGCCTACTAGTTCGCCTTGGTAAGTTCCTTGATATACAAACGAGTAGTTCCCTTTGAACCTTGGGCGGGCGTGGATGTTGACAATGATCAACCCAGTGAGATCCGCAGGTACTTTCAGAGCGGGTAATCTTTCAGGCTCAGATTCCTCCTCCTCCGGGACATTCGTTAGTTCTGGTCCCAGTGTGTCTATCTCCATTGCATTCCCCGTAGACGCACGTATTCGGTTGACAGCCAGTAAAACCATCTCAGCCCCTGGCCGTTGATCCGGATTCCAACGCCAGCAGCTTTTAATTAATGACCAATATTTAAGCTTTTTGGGAGCTAGATCATTGGGTGCTTCTGCTGGAGGCACACCCTGTCGAATGTCGGAGGTAACTTGCCCACGAAAATTATTCCTGCGGTGGGAGAACGGGATTGTGCGGAAAATGAACTAAATATTGTACGTCAGAGATGCTGGCAGAAATTGCTAGGAGTCAGCATACTTCCAAGCCGAGGCAACCTAGAGCGTAAACGTCGCTAGCGGTCGTGGGATGTGCATCGTCCACTGCGAGTAGCTCCGGAGAAAGATACCGTGTCGTTCCGGTATAATCGGTTGTAGTCGTTAGTCCACTACTGCCCTCTTCAAGGAAGATCTGAACAAGGCCGAAATCAGTGAGCATTGCACTGCCATGTTGGTTAATGAGAACGTTGCTCTGGCAGAGAATGAGAAATGGCTATTCATCTGTTTCTTTTTAATTACCGGATGCATATTACCATGAATAATCGTCGGCTTGTGGGAGTGAAGGTAAGCAATCCCAGCGACGGCGCCCTTCCACTTCCGAGAGTAAGCCATCCCTTCATAGCTCAATGTTAAATAAATCGCTATACCAAGTCAAATCTTTGTGCGATAGTCAATTCGCTACCGCGTTGATTCAAAAAATTGCTGGCGTCACTATTCGCACACCACTGCGGCCATATAGTGAGACCGAACGTAGTGAATTGTCGCTTTTCGCAATGCTTACAGGGGATATTAGAGCTCCAAATATTCCGAAGCTGGGTTCGTCTGCATATCCATAGAATGGGAGTATGTTTGGATGATCTATCGTTGCCCAAACAGATCGCTCTCTTAGTACTCGCTGCCCAATACAATGAGCGTCTGTCACGATGTCGAGGACCAAGCTGAATCCTTACCCGCGTCACTGCCTCAGGCCTTTCAAAGGATTTGAAGACCTTGACTGCGACCTATATAGCAGAGTCCTTATGTTCAAGAGTCTTTCACGCATTAAGGAGACACTTGCCGCCTGGCCATTATGACTCCCTCGGTAAACGTGAGAAAAGTTGCCCACAAACTCGGGCTGAGAGGTCGCAATTGTAACAGTCCCGGTCAAATTAAAGTGGGGTGCGATGGGATCGATTATATCCATCTCAAAGATAAATGTGGTGGAGGCGAATGAACGCGTTAGCGTTCGGGCACGTGGCCGGCGATTGCGATCATGTTGCCGAAGGTCTTAGAAGGCAACTCGAGATGTAAAATAGCATTGTTAACATGCATCTTTGCACTGTTTCATTGCTGTCGCTTGAGCCTAGGTTTCACGTGCTGGTGAATAGTCATTATTCTAAAGTTATTGCCGCCTCATAGTGGGCGAGCTGGCCCAACAGCTACATTAACTACACCTGGAACATATTCACCCAATTCGCCAAGTACAGAACCTTTTTGGTGGCCAATGACATGGTCAATGGGTAACAGTATAATAGTAGATACTCGGGACAAGGTTGTGGATAGTGGTATAAGTCACTTAGCAAGTCAACGTTATTTCATCGCGATCCAGTCCGCGAAAACGCCGCTTTAACACATTGACGGTAGTATAAAAACGGTTCGAGCTGACGGCCTCTCTTCCGGATTTCTCCCTTGTTTCTAGAGTATCGAGAGCAATCATAGCTGACGGACTCTCCTTCGGATCTCTTTTCCATGGTGCTTCAAATAATGAACAAATCCTCATGGAGGAGGCAGAAGCGTCTGTAGGTTTGGCCGACGGAAGAACACCCTCTTATGTCCGTGGTTATTGGGCCCATTCTATTGTTCTTCTGGTGATTATATGGCCTCATTAAAAACACGATCTGATCAACTGGTTAATACATGTCATGCCTTAAGAGCTTAGAAATAGTTTTCAATCACCTCCAGGCCGAGACAACCCAATGCGTAAACATCACTAGCAGTTGTAGAAGGCTTGTTACGTATTAAATCAGGGGAACGTATCTCACATCGAGCGGTACTTCTCCTGAAGGGAGACCTTCGTATTGAAATATTTGAGTCATCTGGGAAACCGACTTTAGACGCGAATCAGCACTCATAAAGTGAAATAATTACCACTTGACGCTTATATACTCCTTTGTACACGAAAGAGTAACCTCCCAGGAACTTTTCTTTGCTCTTGTCAATTCGGACCTTCCCAGTCAAATTTCGAGGGGGTTCGACATTTAAAGGATTAGGTTCTGGTGGCTCTGGTGTGCGATCCCGACGAAATACACGAGATAACCTCCGTATATGGAAGCAGACGAGGTTTAGTAGTAGAAGGAGTTTGCCGGCATGTAGTGGCAGGTTGAAGGTAACGGACGTCTATAGTACGCCCGAGATTGAGTCGCGTCTATTCTGGGATTTCCTTTTTGGAGAAACCATTGGCACTTGGGGTAGAGGCTATGAAGATAACAACTACAATACCTTTATTGTGGATAAAAGAACTCATTGGGATAACGAAATGGTATTCACGAGAAATAATTTTTTAGTCGGCGCCTCCACTCACGTTGGACCCTCCCATTTGGCCATCGCCACCAAGCGCACCGGCTCCCGTTCCTATCGAGGTTTAGGATCGGTATTAAACGCCAACTATGCCACCCGTAGACTTGACTGGCCAAATTAGGTTACTCGATCGGCGACCCATTTTCACGGGAAGCTATTCTCAGGTGTACCGTGGAAATTTTAGGAGTGAAGATGTGCGCAATGTTCATTAGAAACAAAAAGTAACCTTAAAACTAACAGTCACCCTGTTTTAGGTGGCGATCAAAGTCATCAAGGCGGTCAGCAACACATCGCTAACAACAATGCGACGGGTACAGCCTTCGATTCTTTGCGTTATCCGTATCATATTCATCTGTTTAACATAGAAAGTAAACCGCGAACGCGAAGTATGGGCGGCACTAAGTCATCCGAATATTCTACCTTTTTATGGATTTGCGGAGGACGCAGTGTTTGAGCCATATGGTGCACTGATATCCCCAGTAAGTAATAGTCTGCATAATAGTAGATCAAAAACTTATACAAGCTCTACAGTGGTGTCAGTATGGCGATGCCTCGTACTTCTTCGCCCAATACGGCGGTGTATTGACTGTTCCCCAGAAGATCGCTCTGGTATAGTTGTATCTCTTGGCAACTAGACGTGCGTGGCTTACCCGTAATAGTGGAAAGGCGCGATCGCTGGGGTCAGTTACCTTCACTCTCACAAACCAACCCTTGTCCATGGGGATATTAAACCTGTAAGAGTGACGTAAATGCGAAGAATTCTCTCAACGTCTTCCAGAGCAACATCCTTATCGACCAATATGGTAGAGCTATTCTCTGCGATTTCGGCCTTGTTAGGATCTTCCTTGACGAAGGCAGTAGTGGGATGACAACCACGACCGCGCACACTGGAACGGAGCGGTATCTTGCCCCGGAACTAGTCACTGGGGAAGACATGGAGTATCCCACCATGGCCAGCGACGTCTATGCCCTGGGTTGTATCGGCTTGGAGGTACGACCCTCTTCTCCGCTTCATTATGCGAACTGACATATTCTTTTCTAGTTCGTCTTCGATCGAAAGGTCTACGCTCACCGCAAACATAATCTTCGCGGGTGCCTTATAGACGACATCGCGAGTGGGATGCCCCCAGCTGAAGAGCCCAGCAACATAACACCGGAAACTACCGACTCTTGGGAGATCATCCAGGCATGCTGGAACCCCGATCCCGGCGCGCGCCCGTTAGCATGGCAAATGTTCGAAACCCTAAGCTCGCCACTACCCGAGGTACCGGATCAATGACCAAGCTCTTGTTTTGGATGTGTCTCTGCTCTACCACATCTCTCATGCATATCTTCTCCCCC
>KN824342.1:0-10393 GCA_000827415.1 Serendipita vermifera MAFF 305830
CTGACCGCTTTTCCGTGGCCACAAGACGTTCGTAATCTTCTACCACGGATATGCCACGAGGTCTCCACGGTCCCAAGGCCTCTTCACCTCTAACATACTTTTCCGATGTATCAAGCCTCCACAGGTCTTTAGCCGACCGCGTGAGCGGCGGCGTCAACTTGAGTGAGAATATAGCACTTGTTTTCGCGAGGCGCTTGGTGGAGCTGAACATGGAAGCAAATCGTGATGGTGCACCGGCGTCACGAGCCTGGATAGCGACAGCCATATCCATAGAGAATACGACTGGGTCAAGGCAGGTATCTATATCCACCGACCAGCTGATTTGAAGTAAGATCCTCTGGCCAGAAGCGGTGCCTGTTCATGAGGGAGGAGTCATGCATGGAAGAGTCCCATGAAGTATCGATGCTCAGAGTGCCAGAGCCATCCGGTTTGAACTCGACGTTTTGCTGCTTTCCCAGTTTGATTTCAACGAGTTCCTTCGACTCTGATTCGTGAGCTCGGCCTTTTCCGTCCAACAAGCGAATGTTCCCGATCCGTATTTTGGTAACCGCTACCCATGGCAACTGCTTCCCGGAATTGGAAGAAAGGGTAAGGCGAAGGCGACGTTGTAACCCCTGGCGTAGTGAGAACGACCCAGGGTCCAGAGGACTCTGGGACAGGACTGGGATTGGATTGTATTTCCCATCCGAACCCAGTTCACAGATAGTGAGCCAAGACACGACGTCATGCACCTGCTCAACTACGAAGTCGTTCTCTGATCGCCGCATGGCCGGCAAATTTGGATTCGAGTTCGTGGGAGCCGATCCGTTGGGTTTTGGTAAGATGTTACGCTGCTCGCGCATTTCATCCCAACGCTCCATTCGCTCCAGGTACGTAGCTTGAAGGGACGCAAAGAACTCGATTGGAGCGTACCCTTCGCGCAGATACGCTAGTACCTTAGGAGTGGCAATGAGCTGGAACGTCCGCTTAAACTAAAGTTCCGACGAGCCGGCACTCGTGAGGTCGACTGTGGAAGACGGGTAAACATCCTGTGATCTGGTACTTGGTCCGGTAATAGTAGCCAGCCGAATTTGGAGGTGAATGGACGCAAAATCATTTGAACCGAGGCCTTTCACCTGGTCCACACTCAGGAAGAAGTTAACCTTTGACCCAGGTTGGATGTTTGTACCAATAGGTGAAGATGCTCTGGTAGAGACGTTGGACCCATTGCGATTCTTGGGCGGTGGGGTCACACTGGCGATTTTGATGTCGACTCTACAAGAGCCAATAGCCTCTGCCGTATATCGACAAAAGACGGGTACCGTCGAAGTGGATGACAGTCGTCTGGAAAGAGGGGCGAGCAACACTAGAGCATTTCCAATAAAGGAGTACTCGGGCGCTGGTGAATCGTAAAAGGGTTGAGCGGACGAGAAGTGTTGGGAATACTGGGGTCGGTCGATAAAGCTGGTGAGGTTTCGCATCTTTTGAAGCTGCTGGTGGAGTCGGTCAAGTGACCAGACATAGATCGCCTTGTTGACGCGGTCGAGGACTTTGACTCCTACGGATGGTTGCGTGGCAGATGCCAGCACTGGATCCGCGACATCACCAAATTCGTCGAGCCCGGCAATGGTATCGAGGGCTGAAACTGGTGCGGCCAAGGAGCCGCCTGAGGCAATAGTGAAGTTATACGCCACATGTTTCCCCAGTTCCTTGCTGTCAGAAAATCAGCCGAAAATACAATCAGTTCAGAAAGAGAACGAACCTGATAATGTTGGCCTCTTTAACAGCAACGGCATTCGATAGGACGGTCTCTGCCATAGAGAATGCACGATGCGCCCTCCACTTGTCCAATACTTTCCGGACCAAACGTAACTGCTTCTCAGAGTAGAGCATAGGCTCAAACGCCACAAAGTCATCGTCAATCTTTCCACGGCCCCTCATCTCCAACAAGCGCTTCATCTGCGCTTGGACGACGACCAGTTGCTTCTCCATATGTTCCTTCTCGACCTTAAGATCCTCTGCTTCCCCGGAGGGACCTTCTCCCATTGCCTCCAGGCGACTCTCAAACTCGACACGCTGGGCCTCTAATTGGCCCTGCATCTCGCGGATCTGAGCCGAGGCCATAACGGCCGAGGGTGGTTCGTCATAGGGAGTGCCGTTTTGGTGGTCAACGGACGTATCATCTGTGAGCGCTTCGGAGCTATGGATTGGTCGTCCAAATTCGCTCCACATGTCGTCCATTTGGCTTAAGCTGAGACTGCTATCTGGTCGACTGCCACCTTCAAATCTTTTTCCGCGGAGAGTTTTCACTTTCGTGATCTTCTCGTATAAAGAGTCGAGCTGGTCATCGGGCATGCTATCCGGGTCGAGGCCAGCAAGGCGCAAGGCAGCTTCCCGTTTGGCATAGTTCCAGTCAGCATCTGCCGCGCTGGATGCGGGGGAGTCTGGACGCGTGGCCGGTGAGGCACCTCCAGAAGGATCACCATCCATATCGCCATTAATGGTAACAGACAAGTGCTTCTGGCGATCACGTTGTTTACGGACTTCCTCCGGATTATTGAAGCGGAAGACGTGATTCTCCCCTAAGAAACAGTTAATTGAATCACCGAAACATTGCGCGTGTACCTACCCAATATTATTCGGAATCCGGATCGCAGCTTGTGGGCCGTGTCGGGAGCGACTCGCTTCCCGTTTATAAACTGAAAAGGATTCAGTTTGAGCGTACATGATCCAGAGAAATACTAACCGTCATGCTGCCTGTGGGCGCAGTCAGCGTTACCACGCTATCGCTATTATCGATGTAGCAATGCTCTTCCAGAATATTCTCTCCACTGAGTCGAATGGCCGCTGGCTTATCGCTATCCAGACGTCCGACCTAAATCAATGTCAATCGGGGTCTAGAGGAACCGGTGATCAACATACAATAGTTCGCCCATACTTGAGCTGATACACAAGACACTCGCTCATCAGAGGATCCTCGTTCTATATGAAGCGTCAATACTAGCTCAACCTATCCATAGGTCGACTTACCAAGTTGACCAAATGCGGCATCTTCTTCGGCGCATGCACGCCAACCATATTCTTATCGACCGTGATCCCCAACTCCTCAAGTGCCTTCTCCCGTTCCTTATGCACCTCCTGGGTCTTGAGCATCTTCTCCTCCCAAGTCTCATTGAGACTTTGCATGAGCTTCTCGGAACTCTCGAGTTGCTCCTGAAGCTCGGCCTTGGTGACAGTCTTGACAGTCCCATCCTTGGCCTTGTATTTGACGACCTGCTTCTCGGGGGGAACACTAGGGTCGTACGTGCTCTCCATCGTACCTCCACCCCCACCACCAGCCACCCTCGCCCTGAGCATCTCCAGCTCCTCTTTGAGCTCCCTGACAAGCTTGGCATTCGGGTCCTCATTAACAAAAGCCTTGTTCTTAATCTTCTTCGCCTGATCCGCATACCGAAGCGTACTGAGCGTTTCTTCATAATCCGCGGGCGAAATAGCGGCGATCATGGCCGTCTTGCTGTTCCCGCCCAGACTGTCCTTTAAAAGCCAGGTGAGGACCGAGTCGCGGTAGGGTACAAAGTCTTCGGCCTTCTTTTTGCCTTTGCCTTTGCTGTCGGCGGCTTGGGAGGCAGAGGCCAGGGCGGAGATGACTTTGCCGAGTGTGGTTAGAGATTTGTTGATATTGGCGCCTTCTTTGAGACGTTGGCCTGTTGCGCCCGTCGAGTTGGCACGTTCAGAGCCGGCGAGATCGATTAGACTGGGAATCGTCAGCTTGGCGTAGGACTAGGTGTTGACATGACCTAATTGATTCGGGATACCTTTTCCGTGTCCAGATTAGTTGCGGCGTCATGCCGCTTCATAGTCAAGAGTAGTGTAAAGACGGAATGTGATCGTGAAGAACTGGATAGACGTGAGTACCATGTTTACACTTGATCGATCCTTGACGTACATCTCGTTCATATTAGTAGCGGCCACCGTACGCGCTTTGTTTCCCTCGTCCATGAGCGTGATCATTTCGTCATAGGTTCCAACAACCAGCTTTGATAGGTCCTCTACATACGGACCCAGGCTAGCGCAGGTCAGGCGAATGATCACCACTTTCGAGATGAATAGCTTACCTGGGATGTTCTCTGACTTTCAAGTTGCCGGTATTCTTCGGATTAAGCAAGCCCCTGACTTTTTCATTATATATCTGTATGCCGATAATTCAACGGGTTTGTTCGAGGAAGAGCGGTTTACTTACCTCAATATACGAAACCTCGACTCTGAAATCGACACTTGAATCCGCGTCACGCTTCTCGTCTAGTCGCCGGAACAGTTCTTCGCAAGTAAAGGGTATAATTCCTTTGTCCGCTCCGTCTGCTCAAAATCTGCCCAAGAAGATCACTTCAACTCCCTGACTCACATCCCATCATACTATAAGACTTTCCAGAACCAGTTTGCCCATCTAGAAACTCCAGTAAATACTCCCGCGCATAATAAATTGGAAAGTCCACCTACAAGCCAGAATACACGCATTAAACCCACTAAACGCGTGATCCAACAATTCACTCCCCAAATCCTCTTAAAGCGTCTGCTGAGAACAATAGCCCGGCTCGTCGCGTGGCCCCGCGCTCCAATAACTCTTCTCAAACATGAAATTCTGGGGCTTCTTCTCTGTCGTACGCGCATCTTTGCTACCACCCGAAGGAGCGGCTGCTTTGCCCGTGGCGGCCAGTTCCTCTGCGGAAGGTGGGTAGAGGATAGTCTGGTTGCCGACCATTTTTATCAATCATTTAGCCCCGCGAGCGAGTTCTTTTCGTAAAGTAGTGAGCCTCTAATGCGAAAAAGACGAGAGGAAATCACGCACCACGGTTGTTCAGAGGCCGACATCATACCACTATTTTGATATTATTACCTAAGATTCTTAAAGCTATTCGTAATCGAGGTATCACGCCGGTGTTGTTGAAGTCGACATTAGGTGTCGTGGATGTGGGGTTTGCGAGGAATCGAGATGAAGTGAGAGTCACCATTTATGACATCTGAGGGTTCGGAATCGATAGTGAAATGGCGCTCATTAAGGGTTTGTGATTCGGCGACAGGGTAGGTTGGGTCGAAAGTCTCGATTTGGAAAAATGTCAACAAGCAACTTTGGACTCTCCATCACCGTCGCTGAACTTAAAACACGTCGTGGCGTAATACAAACCAATTGAAGTGGCCATTCCACACCTAATATCCACAAATATTATCTTGACTCGAGCAATGGCACATATAACCATTCACTCCAGTGACGAGCGCACGCCTGAAAGACCCCGTTGTTTGTCTTCTTCAGATCCGAAACTTCAGTTTCTGCACTTTCGACGTATTGCGGTATTCCAGGATCCATCTCTCCTCCTTCAGCATGGGATACGCCTCGCTCCCTCTTACCCTTTGGTCTCCCACATTTTAGTCCTCAGCAGTTTCTCCTCGCTCAGTCGAAGAGTCAGTTGCAGATAATACAGTTCTCCTTGGTCTGGTACGTGGGCGACGCAATCCAGGTGGATACCATTCCTTCACGAGCGCGCCCCTAGTAGGCTTATTTCATCCTCACGTGATAGCTTAACAATACCTTATTCCAATTAATGACGTATCGTCTCTTTTACTCTGGATGATTTTTAGCTACTGCGCATTCGCCAGTACCCCTGGTCATTCTTTAATCCTTCATATCATTCGTTTAAACAGAAAGCACGATTGTTAATATGAACAAGTGTAGAGATAAGAGACTGGATATACATTGCCCAATCTCCGTAAGGCCCGCGGTTCGTCAGTCAACTCCAATCATATCCTTCAGCGATCTCTGAAAGCCATTAAGTCTCGTAGTTCATGTACGAATCACCCAAAGTCTCTTTTCAAACCATACCTCTTCGTCCCTCTCCCCCCTCCCGGCCGTACCCTCTCCCAGTTGGCAGCAAATCGACCGGTATCCAGCCGTCTTTTGCCAGCAACGCAGCTGCTCTTATAGGCGGAACATACGAGGAATCAGGAAGTGGGCTGCGTGATGAGAGAAAAGAAAGGGGAATCGACCCTGGGAGTTATGAGGAGAGCGGAGACATGGGTGTTGGAAGAGCAGCGGGTTTGAATACTCATTTCGGGCGTAGGATGGTCTATAGCGTCGCTGGGCACCGTTGGTGGACGCAGGTGGATACGGGGAATCGAAAAGAGCTTGTACGGGCTGATGCTTCCTGTCATCGTCATAATACCATGAAAACCATCAATGCCACCCTTGATACCTCCAATCTCGTGAGAATGATTCGTTTGGGCTCATTTGTGTGATGGCGAGTCCATTCCTTGAAGAAGAAAGTTGTCAGCCTGGGAGGGATAGCGACGGGGCAAGTACGCACCAGCTACGCCTTTTTATCGATGCTTCTGCGACCCAGGGATGATTGCGTTTAATGATCGCATTCTGATTGGCTTGTGCTTTAGCGTCTGTGTCGAGGGTGGCGGGCTAGTGGCTGGGGGTTGCTGATGGGCTATTGAGCCCTCCCTCTTCCCGACGCAGTCGACGCGGTCAGGGGAGCCTTCTATTCCCACGTGACGGAATCAATTTGAATCCACCTCTCCACTCCGTACGCCTTCTTCCGACGTCTGGTCGGCGTTTGGCGTGCACTGCCCCGCACCCATCTAATAGTCTCTAGTGCTTAATATGGTCGAGGTTTCCAGCACGAGCGTGGCTGATGGCTCTGTAGAGGAAGGGGGATCCAATTCGGGTAGGACGGATATGGGCGACCCAGGGTCCTCTGATATGCCATGTGAACGTGCCACGATGCATAAGGCTTGATGAGGGCGTTTATAGGAAAAGAATGAAGGTTGAAACGGAGCAGGTATTGAAAGGGACGAGCGTGCTGTAGTCGGCTGTCGTGCTTGGACCGTTTTGTCGGCAGCGATTCGAGAAGTGATCCAAAATGTAATGGTATGACGTGAAGATTTCACGAGCACACTTAGATGCTGTTTCGGCTGCGTAGCGGGATCCCGACTCTGTCTTGGTAGGTGGTGAGCATAAACATCGAGCGATTTAGTGCAGAAGAACCAAGTACTTACAGGAGAATATGCTAAAGCGCTGAAAAGAGCAGTAACATCGCTAGAAGATGTCTGGCCTGTCTGCGGTAAGACCATTAAGGGTTTAGCAAAACATACGGATTCCGACGAAGTTCGTAGGGGCTATATGATTATGAAAAAGGTTGAGGAATGGGTCGTGCATTCGTGTTTAAGCTGGCCAACCAGAATCTCCCCGACGTTGGTGGTTCCAAGCCGAAATTGGGATGACGCGTGATGGCAATTTTGTATCCATTATCAATCCGTACATACGTTAAATCACTGAACATACAAGAAGACGTTACGAATCAGTGTTTGTCTGCTCATCTTGGAACGAGCTGTTTAGCATGGTACAGTGTAAACATGATCGGCTATTCGTGTTCGTATCGTGTGTGTGTGCGGGTATATCTCCCATACGAAGAGATTCAAACGTGCTGAGACGAAACTTTTCGAAGAGAATGGCGATGACCTCTGGATTCCCAACGAAAAGTTACAGGTGAAATGCGAAAGTGATAATGCCTCGTGGTCTAGGGATCACGAGAAACAGGTGCTCAATAGACTGTCGGAGTTTAAGTCCATCGATTCGGGTCTGTCGTACAATTAGCTGGTTGAGCTCGGGTCGATGTCCTGCTTTGGATTCACCACCTTGGACTCATCCATCACCGTCGAAATATGCCAGAGTTTGGTTTTCTGAAAAGAAACCCTTTCAAATCACGTCGTAGCAAACGTGATCCCAATTCGAGCGGCCGGGCCACTCCTGATACCTTCAGAGATTCTCTCGCTTCTGGTGTAAGTGAAGAGATAATGCATTGATTGACCTTGCTAACATCGACACCTATTGCCAGAATGATCTTACTGCAGCTGTGGCCCAACAACCGCCTAGTAGCGCTGCCGGTCCTAGCTCGCACACTGGCCAACCCAGCCCCCCCAGTGCCGTTCCCAATGCCATGAGTCCAGGCATAAGAGCCCAAAATACTGCTGGTAGTCCCATAGGTGACCCTGGTGGTGCCGGTGCCTGCACTCCGGATGCTGCCGATCCCTCAGTTGCCGATATCCCATCCATTGACGAGCCCACGCCCAAAGCCCCAGCTGAGCTTCTCGATATCGAATCTTCCATCTCCGAGGCCACGGATCTTCGTGACCCTATAAAGGCGACAACGGAAGCTCTGAAGAAAGTGCTCGAAACCGCAAAAGTAAGTGTTTATCTAGCAACGGCTGACGCTATTGGGTGCTGATAACAGTGCAGAGTATGGATCCGTTGGGCGAGGAGTGGAAGGTTCCCCTTCGAAGACTTCTCTTTCACCGCGATACCCTTGAGAGCCAAAGCAAGCACCTCGACGATGATTTCAAGATAGATCAGACATTTCCACCCCCCGAGCCGACCGTGATCCATCCACTCGAAACGTATGCAAAGTAAGTGCATTGTCGTCGCACCTTATGCCTCCCACTGATTCACCCCTAGGAAACTCAAGAAAACCTACCAGCTATTATGTGAAAACAAAACTACCGAGTCTTCCACTGTAAACCACGACGTCGAAGAGGCTTCCAGCGGTGAAGATATTGCAAAAACGATTGCCGATATGGATACCATCTTTGAGAGATATACGGTTTGTGTGATGAGTATCCCGCTGCATTGGAGATATCTGACTCGATCATAGGACGCTTTACATAAATTCGCTGCTCAGTCGATTGTTCAGTTCAAGCCGGACCAATCACAGCTTAATCTGGAACCCGCCACGGATGGTACGTACCGTCACCAAACGAAACCGTCCATCCTTATTATACTCTCTAGCTCATCAACTGCGGAAAGTACTCCCCAACGTATATGGAGTTCAGCACGTTCCCTGCCTCACGGGCACGCGACAGAAGACCCTTGCCGCCATTAGCAAGTGGGCTAATGAAAAAATCGACGCAAGACCTATCTTTCTTCTCTTGGACGTCGCTGGATCGGGAAAGTCTACTGTAGCTAAGCATATGGCAAATCAGTGGACTCGGGAGAAACGGCTGCTGGCGCGATACTTCTTTTCGCGGGATACGGCGACAACCATGAGCACGGACTCCTTCTGCTCAACGATAGCGGACGCCCTCATCGCACATGATGAGAGGTTCAAGGTTCCCATGGAGGTTTTCAAGAGACGTCCGGACTTTGGGTTGCTCTCGTTCGAGGAACTGTTTAACGGCCTTGTGATAAATCCTCTTGAAGAGCTCAATCGAGACGCCATCCTAATCATCGACGCCTTGGACGAATGTGATAACGAACACGGGAGTCGTGACAAACTTTTGAATGCCCTGTGCAGCCAACAATACCCTAGCTCACGACTTCACATCCTAGCAACTGGCCGCCCTGAGCTTGACATCAAGGAATGGGCCCTGGAATCAGGTGTGGGACATACCAATTTTCTTCAATTAGAAGGCGGCCAAAAAGACGTAGAAGTGTATATCAAGCACAGACTCCAGCACCGTCCATACCTTCAAGATCGACTTTATCATGTGATAGAGCATGCAGACGGCGTGTTCATCTGGGCTAGGATCGCCTGTGATTTAATCCTCAAGACTGCCGACGCCGATCGACTGCTAGAAGAGCTTAGAAAGAAGGTCACTCTTGACTTTCTATATCAGGTTGCTCTGGAGCAGTCGATACCGAAAGATGAGCCATCTCGACAAGCATTTACCGTGGTACTTCAGATGATATTGGCGGCTCGCGAACCACTTTCCATCGCACAGCTGGAACTACTTTCGCCAAAGCCTGGACTTGTCGAAGGAATCGTTACACGCCTAGGGGCCCTGTTGTTATACGAAGACAGAGAAAGCCCGATTCGCTTACTGCACGCTACGTTCCGCGAGTTCCTGACCTCGCGAGCGAAAGCTGGCGTTTTCTTTATACGACATGAACACGGAAATCAAACGCTGGCATTAGGGTGCCTTAGTCTCATTAGCAACTACTCGAGCAAGGACGACTCTACTCTTCGTAACCTTGACACCACCTCTCGGAAGTAAGAGACTTCACTCCCAATCGGATTCTTGCTGATAGAGTATTCAGGATTTATGTTTACTCGTCCAAATCATGGGTATATCACTGTACGGCATCGTACCGAAAGCTGGCTTTGAACGGGCCAGTCCTTGGGTTTGCACATAACAGGCTACAAAATTGGGCAGACTCTGCAGACAAATGGCATGGACTGGATACTTTATCCAGCCTCAGACAAGTCCTAGTTTTATCGCGGCAAAATATGGTAGGATCTGTTATGGCATCCGAATTAGAGACCTCACACATTCTCAGTCTCCCAATGTCACGGAAGCCGTGGTTTATCATGGACTAGAAACAGTGCGCTCCATTGAATGTAGCCCTTTTCGCTCGGCTAATTTG
>KN824342.1:28970-53365 GCA_000827415.1 Serendipita vermifera MAFF 305830
TCTCTTAGCCCTAGGAGAATGTAGAGATCAGGGCGACTCCTAATCGAGACGAACGAAGACGAAAAGTAACGTAAACTACAATTCGAATGGGTACAAACTAGCTAATGATTAGGTAATGCCGCCGTCGCTTAATATGCTTGGGCCTTATCTCTCCGAACGTAGCCGCCTACTCTCCGCACATCGGGTAGGACTATGTAAGAAGCTCGGGAGCTGGTACTTTGAGTGAAAGAGTGGACAGTGAGAAGAACGTTAAGGATATGGAGCATGGTGAGGCATAGATAGAATCGGTATAGACACAATCGTGGCAACTCCAAGGCCGTCAAACCACGAATGACAAGAGCGACGCACAACAAGGTAAAACTTAGTATGTAAAGGATGATTATGGGTGCAATCTATGACCTTTTTGCCTAGGGATTAACAAGAGAGAAAAAAGAGATCTCTGATATCGTTTCCGACGACGCATAAGTGTCATATAACATGCAACTATCTGGTAAGAGTGGAGGATGAAAGGAAACTCACAACGGATACGTCTGGTAGCGGGTCTTACGACCGTTTCTGCTTCGGTTTTCACTCTCACCCTCGTCTTGGACATTTTCTTCTTCTCTGGTTCCAACAATTCGAACGCATCGATCATCTGTAAGGGATGGTGACCCCTTACAAGGCTTCGTGTGTTTCCCCTATGCGGCTGGATGCGGGTTGGCTCACCGGCATAACGGCATAGGCTTATGTGACGGCTTGAGGGACTTGGGGCGCTATATTCTAGTGGTCGACTGGGTTGGTGCGAATCCAACCGTTCCATTTTAGGTTCCCTAGTGATCGTTACATCATCTCCACGTATGGTGTGAAAGATAGCTGTTCTGCGAGCGTGCCTTGACCAAAGAACATAACTCACAGTGCGTTAGAACCAGAGCCATCAACAGATTCAGGGGAATAATCCAAGAGTTCTCGAAAACTCTCTTTTCTGATGCTCATCCCAGTCAGATGGACGATTGCCCGTAGAACCAGAAACTAGGCTATCGAGGTGGAAGCGGATACAAGGGGTACGCATTGGTCAAAGAAATAGCGGGAAAGGCTGGAGACGAAAAAGACTGGTAGGGTTGGAGTTTGAGTTGACTCACCTCTTATTCGGAGGGTGGGACCGGCTTGCTTACTTTCAAGCGCCGCGGGGCAACCGTGAGCCTCAAATCCCCTTATCAGTTTTAGTTGGACCGTTTACCTTCTATCTATTATGAAATCAGCTATCAAAACATCATCACGCCTGTCGTCAAATGAAACCCAGAAAGCATATGGAAAGTAAAAGAGGGTTGGTATCCAGAATCCCAAGTACGTAATACTAAAGCAAAGAGAGGCGCAGAGTTTCTTTATGGATTGGGAATCCTTGTGGGGTCGAGTTTGCTGATCCACGCGTGAAGCTCCTTTTCGTTCGGAGCAGAGAAAACATGTGAGTTTGAAGACGTAAAGAGTGTGAAAAGATGAGGTTTCTGCACGCATGTATCAGTAAATAGATCTCATGTTCACCGGGGATGACTCACTCCGAGGAGGGCCACCATATCGACGCTGGATTCAACCTTTACTCCAATCAGGCTGATGACGCCCACCTCCTCGAGTTCATTCGAATGACTATATATATACAGATGAGGTCTGCATTGAATCAGCACCAATCCAGCCGTGTCGGGCAACCATACATACCGCCGAAGAACGAACCACAGTTTCTGCCAAGTATTCTCGCCGGTATCGGTCAACAGTGGCAAGTATCCTGCTTTTGTTGACATATCCCTACGAGAGTGTCAGTCAAGAGCAAACCCAAAGATCTTGCTAGTTGCTCACGATCTGGGCACCAACTTAGTTTGGCGACCAATTTGAGTGGAACAGGAGGCTCTAGAGCCGGGGCAGGTGTGGCATCCTCTTCGTCTGGTTCTTGACTAAAGAACAATCTACCGGAATCAGATAAAGTCCGTGGACATGTCCTATGAGAACGCACCTGTCCACGATGTCCAAACTTCTTTTGCCATAACGCGAGAGTATCACGCAAAATATCCTCCTGCGACCGACCACCGGAGTAAGGCTGAGGAGGACTGGATGCCAGGATGACTTTGATAGCCTGTACATCCGCTGAGCGCTTTTCCGTGGCCACAAGACGTTCGTAATCATCTACCACGGACATGCCACGGGGTCTCCACGGTCCCAAGGCTTCTTCACCCCTTACGTACTTTTCCGACGTATCAAGCCTCCACAGGTCTTTAGCTGACCGGGTGAGCGGCGGCGTCAACTTGAGTGAGAATATAGCACTTGTTTTCGCGAGGCGCTTAGTGGAGCTGAACATTGAAGCCAATCGTGATGGTGTACTGGCATCCCGAGCCTGGATAGCCACAGCCATATCCATGGAGAATACGACTGGATCAAGGCAGGTATCTATATCCACCGACCAGCTGATTTGAAGTAAGATCCTCTGGCCAGAAGCGGTGACCCTGTTCAAAAGGGAGGAGTCATGCACGGAATAGTCCCATGGGGTGTCGAGTGCCAGAGCCATCCGGTTTGAACTCGACGCTTTGCTGCTTTCCCAACTTGATTTCGACGAGTTCCTTCGACTCTGATTCGTGAGCTCGGCCTTTTCCGTCCAACAAGCGAATGCTCCCGATCCGTATTTTGGTAACGGCTACCCATGGTAACTGCTTCCCGGAATTGAATGAAAGGGTAAGTCGAAGACGGCGTTGTAGGCCTTGACGCAATGAGAACGACCCGGGGTCCAGAGGACTCTGGGATAGGACTGGGACTGGATTATATTTCCCATCCGAACCCAGTTCACAAATGGTGAGCCAAGACACAACGTCATGCACCTGTTCGACTACAAAGTCATTCTCCGATCGCCGCATGGTCGGTAGATTTGGATTCGAGTTCGTGGGAGCCGATCCATTGGGTTTTGGTAGGATATTACGCTGCTCGCGCATTTCGTCACAACGCTCCATTCGCTCCAGGTACGCCACCTGAAGGAAGCAAAGAGCTCGATTGGAGTGTAGCCTTCTCGCAGATACGTCAGTATCTTAGGAGTGGCAATGAGCTGGAACGTCCGCTTGAATTTAAGCTCCGATGAGTCAGCACTCGTGAGGTCGACTGTAGGAGACGGATAAACATCCTGTGATTTGGTACTCGGTCCAGTAATGGAAGCTAGCCGAATTTGGAGGTGAATGGACGCGAAATCGTTTGACTCGAGGCCTTTCATCTGGTCAACACTCAGGAAGAAATTGACTTTGGACCCAGGCTGGATGTTTGTACCAATAGGTGAAGACGCTCTGGTGGAAACATTTGATCCATTACGACTCTTGGGCGGCGGTGTCACACTGGCGACCTTGATATCGACTCTACAGGAGCCAATGGCCTCTGCCGTATATCGGCAAAAGATAGGTACCGTTGAAGTGGACGAAGGTTGCCTGGAAAGAGGGGCGAATGACACCAGGGCATTTCCGATAAAGGAGTATCTTGGAGCTGTGAGCGGACGGAATGAACGCGAGACTGGGTCACCCACCACGCTATTATTCTGAAAATATATTGGTAATCGAGGTATCACGCTGGTGTTGTTGTAGTTGACCTTGGGTGTGGTTGGTTGGGTCGAATGTCTCGATTTGGAAAAGTGTCAACAACAGACCTTGGACTCCTCCATCGCCGTCGCCAAAGTTAAAGCACATCGTGGCGTAATATAAAACCAACTGGAGTGGCCAATCTACGCCTAATATCCACAAGTACTATCTTCACTCATGCATTGGCCGACGAGAAGAATGTAACCATTCAGCGCATGTCTAAGCCACCCAGTTGATGATCTTCTTCAAATACGAAACCCCGGTTTCTGCACCTTTGGCATGCTGTAATACCCCAGGACCCGCTATTAGATACGCCTCATCGATCTCCCACAATCCTTTATTCCAACTGACGGCGCATCGTTTCTTCTACTCTGGATGGCTTCTAGCACTAGGTATCCGCCAGCAACATGGTTATTCTTGTAACTATTCATGCCATCAGCTTCTTGAATATAGAACACGATTGTTTATATGAACAAGTGTGTAGATATAAGAGGCTATATATACACTGTTCAATCCCCGTAAAGCCTGCGGCTCCTCAGTCGATCCTGATCATGCCCCCGAGTGGCCTATGAAAGCCATTAGCTCATGTACGAGTCGCCTAATACCCGTCTTTATACCCCGTCTCTTCGCCCTTCTCCTCTCCTCCCGCCGTAAACCCTCCCTCCCAATTGATAGCGAAACCCATAGGCGTCTCGCCTTCCTTTCCAGAAGACGCAAGTGTACCTATAGGCGGGATATATCAGGAATCAATAGATGGGTCAGGTGGGGTCAGAAAATGCTGAGATCGACCATGGTAGTTATGAGGGGATGGGTGGTAAACGAGCAGTGGCATTGGGGATCACGAGCCGGCTACGACGTAACCAACTATCACCAGGGGAGGCGATTGGGGTCCAATGATACGGGTAACCAAAACATGCCTGCGCACGCCATGCTTCCTGGCATCTCCAAGATACCGTGAACGCCACCATTATCACCATCTACATCCTCGCTCTCGTGGAAATCCATCTTTGATCTCGTCGGTGCGATAGGTAGACGGGTACTGAAAGGGAAAGTCGGGAGTCTGGAAAGGGGGAAGGGACAAAGTATCCGCTGGCTACGCCTTCCTCTTGGATCCTCCGGGAAACAAAGTGGTTGGGCCGAATGATCATATCTTGGGAGGGTGGCGCTTTGGCGCTCGCATAGAGAATGGAAGGGAGGGAGGTTGGTGATGGAGTATTGGGACCTTCCACCCCTTGAAGCTTGAAACGCTCTTATGCGCGTCCTCCAGTCATCCTAAACCGTGTCCACCCGCCTCTCCACTCTACATACCTTCCTCCGGTACTCGTCAGGTGTTTTCCGGCATGAAGCTGCTTCGTACTCGTCGTATATCCCTGGTATTCGAGAAGAGGTAGTCGAGGACTCTTCCGATGAAGGAAGAGCCAATACCATTAGGAAAGATATCAACGACCCCAGCGAGTCGCGTGTCGCATAAAGCCTGATGAAGTGAGTAGAGGCCGCAAAACGGAGGAACCTTTGGAAGAAGGGAGAATAGGCATTGGGGCTCGTTTCATGTTTGGGACGCGCTCTCAGGAGTAATTATTGGGTGAACGTTTCGTTTAAACATTGGTTTCGGCTGATCGTGACCTAGCTTTGGAGGTGGTGAGCTTGGGCCCTGAGAAGATTGATGCACGAGTAATGCATGTACTCACAGGAGAACATGATAAATGGTCGAGTAACATCGCCGCACGATATCTGGGGACGCGATGGCGGCGAAACTGCCGAGCGTTTAGAGGAGTTTGTAGGGATTACTAGTTCCGAAGAGAATCGATAAATGAGTACGCGAGATGGGATGACACGTGATATCCATTATCAAATGATAAAAGTCCATATATAGAGGGTGTCACTACAATAATTCGTTTTAAATCAGCTTTCGTCTGCTCGTGGTTGTAGTTCTCGGGGTCGGAAACAAGACAAGTACCTCGCTGTACATACAGATTCGAAACTAGACTACAACGCCACCTTTATGGCTGCATTCTGGAGGCAATGCCCCATAAACCCTAGCCCCTATACAGGAACATCGAAGGGTTGCTGTCCTTGTCTCAAAAGCAAAACGATATGCTTCATTTGTTTGCAGCTACACGCGTATTTTTTATCAGTTCAGATGATACAAGTCGGCGAGGATATGGTCGAGTCGAGAAAGGCGACTTATGCGCGCTTAGTCTCTTTGCGGTGATTGGATGAACCAGCATAACACTCAGACGTTTACATCGGAGCTGGCTAGACACTCGATAAATACAGAGTAAATCTTCTTTGACACGCTTATTGAGCCAATCATGCTACTTCCACCCTTCTCCGAGACTGGTCATCACAAACGCCGAGATGGCCCCAAGTCCAACCAAACCAAAGATGATCATGGTGAGACCGGAAGTGATCGCGCTTGGGGTATTGAGACACACCCAGAACGTCAACGAAGCAAACGTACACATGCATGCGAGGATCAAGGCCATGGTGCTCATATGATCGACCGTGGCGTAATGGCGTGACATGCCAGCTTTAAGTAGTAGACCAAAGCGGTACTGTGGTTCCACACCGTGTGGCAACTTGATATTTTTGCCTTCTTTATCCGTACTTTGGTGATACGCTAGCGGGAGGTCGGTGCACATTTTGATTGTGAGAAGGGAGAGGAATGCCCCACCCAAATTGAGCATTACGGATCCGTACAGAAAAACGCGCATTGCTTGCCAAGAAGCAGTCGTCGTCTTCGGGTCCTCGCTGCCTACGCCTTCCACGATTTGGGCCAATGAAACCAGTGCTCCGGCGAATAACGCCATCTGGAAGTTGGAATGAGACCTGTGATGACGACTGGACAATGGGATGTGGCACGTACCACAATTCCAACTGCCTCGGCTTGTTTTTGGTCTGCATCTAGCACCAATTTGACCGGATCAGGTAGTTTTTCTACAGTGGATTAAGGAGAATCTCCGGTGTTGATGTGTTAGACGTCCTTACCTGGTAGCGTTGCTGGTGGCGTTGGGTTCGACATCGAACATTGTAGGTGAGTGTTGAGGCGAAAGCAAATTATAGCGCAGATGAAATATGAAACACGAGGAGACGCCTTTAGGGCGCAGGGGGTACAGGGAATTGGCGTTCATTAGCTTTTATGATTTACAGCTATCCGGTACATTGGGCCAGTTGAGGTCGGGTCGAATGTCTCAATTTGGAAATCACCACCTTGGACTCCCCCATCGCCGTCTCTAAAGTCGAACACATCGTGGCGTAAGTTAGAGTTGCTATCCGCGGGGGATTATCTCGGCTCGAGGATTGGCAAACAAGAATATCCATTCACGCCAGTCAGTGACGAGTGCACGTCCAAAAGACCCAGTTTCTAGTCTGAAACTTCGGTCTCTGCACTCTAGGCATGCCATGATACCTCAGGACCCGTCATGAGATACGCCTCTGCAGAGTCTGCATCGGTCTCCCGCTCTCTAATCGCCAGCAGTTCCTCTCCGCTCAGCCGAAGAGGTAGCCGTACGTAATACAACGTCCCTCGTTAATTTGGGTACGTGAGTGATGAAATCCAGGAGAAACGATGGGCACCATTCCTTCACGAGCGTCACATCCAGGGGGACTTATTTCACTCTCGCGCAATAGCTCGAACGTCCCCTATTCCAACCCTTGACGCGTTGTCTTTCTCACTCTGATTTCTAGCTACTACGTACTCGCCAGCAACGCTGGTTACCCTTCACACTATCAATTTTGAATGGAAACCACGACTGTTTTGTATAACTAGATGTAGAGATAAGAGACTAGATATGTACTGTTCAATCTCTCTTAAGCCCGCGGTTCCTCAGTCGATTCCAACGATGGCTCTGAGCGGCCTTTGAAAGCCATTAGATCTCGTAGCTCATGTATGAATCGCCTAACGCCCTTTTCATACCATACCTCGTTACTCTGCTCAAACGGTACAAATCAGCTTTTGCCTGTTCATCTTGGAACGAGTTTAGCCCGATGCAGTGTACACCTGATCGTTCATTCGTGTTCGTATTGTCCGTGCGGGTATATCTCCTATACGAATAAATCCCGAACTTGCTGGGAAGAATCTCTTCGAAGAATATACGCCACCGTCGACCCGAGGATGGGCAACTAGTACGGGACCATTTGTGTAGTTTGCTCAACAAATGTGATTGGTACGACTAAAATTAGATCCGACCAGAGCTGTGGACATCATAGCGCCTCGCTTCCGCCGGTCGAATTACATGTCTTACGTACGCTAATGTACGGGACCGAAGTATTCTACCGCCCTTTACCGGGGGTGCCCTGTGAGGTTGACAAAGTCGGATATAACCGGCTTTTGTTTCCTAATGTATGTATAGTACTCGTAGTTTGAAATACGACATGTCGACCAATCAGAGAGACGCTAGAGAGTCGAGGTTGACTTCCTCCGCCATCTATTGGCTATTGCCTCAAATGCCTCAAAAGCGCTCGTCAAAACGGTGATTCTCCTCATGGAAACCGTGCGGAAAAGGGCGTGAAATCGATAACAATTCTCGTGATTGGTTTCCTTCCATAACGTACAGACGCTCGAGAAATACAAAGGCGACACTATTCTACAACCAATCATGCTACGTCCACCCTTCTCCATGAGCGGTGATCGCAAGAGCCACGATGATGATTAGTCCAACCAAACTAAAGATGGCCGTAGTAATCGCGGATGTTGCTGAGTTGAGAGTATTTACCCTCACCCCGAACATCAACGAAGTAAACGTACAGATGCACGCAAAGAGTAACACAAAGGTGCTCAGGCGATCGACTAAGGGATAACCTCGTGACATACCAGCATTACGCAATAAGTCAACGCGCCTCAAAACCTCCTTTTTTGTTGGATTCGTATTTTCCGTGTTTTGAGCAGATCCCCTCTGGTGATATGCGAGCGGGAGGTCGGTGCACATTTTGATTGTGAGAAGTGAAAGGAATGCACCGCCTAGATTAAACATTATTGATCCATACAGAAAAACGCGCAACGCCTGCCAAGACGTAGGAGTCGTATTCTTCTCGGTGTCAACGCCTTCCACGATTTGAGCTAATGAGACGAGTGCCCCCGCAAATAGCGCCATCTTAACGTTGTAGTTAGTCATATATTTAACAATGGAATGGTCATGGATATACTTACCACGATCCCAACCGCCTCTGCCTGTTGCTTGTCTGCGTCTAGTACCATCTTGACCTCGAGAGGCAGGCTATCTATGCGGAATGAGAATCACATTCACCTCTGAGGTGCTAAAGCTACTTATTCACTGTTGTTGAAGTCAACATTGGGGTCGTAGAGATAGAGTTTCCGAATAATGTCGAGGCAAAGGCGCAGATGAAATACGAAAGTGATGATGCCTCGTGGTCCAGGGTTTACGAAAAACCGGTGTTCAAGAGAGTTTGGGCGTTCGAGCCCATTTATTTGGGCTTATCATACAATTAGCTGGTTGAGATCGGGTCGAATGTCCCGATTTGGACTCACCACCTTGGACTCGTCCATCACCGTCGAAAATGCCCGAGTTTAATCCTTTTAAAAGATTTTTTAAAAAGAAGAAACCAATTCATGGCGAGGAAGGTCCCAATTCGAGCGGCCAGGCCACTCCCAGAAGCTCTCTCGATCCCAGTGTTAGTGGACAGATAATGCCTTGACCGACCTTGCTAAAACCAATACCCTTCGCCAGAACCAACAAGCTGGCGGTGGTGCCCAACAACCGCCCAACAGTGCTCCCGATCCCAGTTCGCAGACTGGCCAGCCCATCCCCTCCAGTATTGCTCCCCATGCCGTCAGTCCAGGTACCGGAGGCCCGGATACCTCTGGTAATACCATACGCGATCCTGTTGATGCCGGTTCCCGTACTACTCAGGACGCCGCCGATGCTGCCGAGGTTCCCCCTGTTGCCGATTCCCCACCCAGTGACGAGCTAACGCCCAAAGCCCCAACTGAGCTTCTCGATATCGCATCTTCTATCTCCAACGCCACAGATCTTCGTGATCCTATAAAGGCGACGACGGAAGCTCTGAACAAAGTGCTTGAAACCGCAAAAGTAAGTATCTATTCAATAACAACTGACCCTATTTGGCACTGAGAGTATTACAGAGTATGGATTCACTAGGAGAAGAATGGACGGTTCCGTTGAGGAGACTCCTCTTTTACCACGATACCCTTGAGAGCCAAAGCAAGCACCTCGACGATGATCTTGAGGTAGATCAGACACCTCCAACACTCGAAGAAACCGTTGTTCAACCACTCAAAGCCTTTGTAAGGCAAGTGTGCTATCGTCGCACCCTATGCCCCTACTGAACGTCCCCAGGGAACTCAACAAAGCTTACGGGCTGTTTTGTGAAATGAAAGCTACCGAACCTTCCTTTGTAAATAACGACGCCAATGGAACACCTAGCGATGAAACTATTACAAAAACGATTACCGATATGGACGAGATCTTTGAGGAATATACGGTCCGTGTGGCGTTTACCTAACTGTATTGAAGATATCTGACTCGAATTTAGGACGCTCTACATACATTCGTCTCTCAGTCGATTATCCAGTTCAAGCCGGACCAATCACAGGTTAATCAGGAACCCGCCACGGATGGTATGTACCGTGACAAAACGACATAGTTCACCCTCACCATCCTCTCTAGTTCTCTTCATGTCGCGAAAAGTCCCTAATGTATATGGTGATCAGCACGCTCCCTGTTTTCCAGGCACACGAGAGAAGACCGTCGCCGCCATTAGCAAATGGGCTGACGAAAAAACCGATCCAACACCTATTTTTCTTCTCTTGGACGTCGCTGGATCTGGAAAGTCGACTGTAGCTAAGCATATGGTAAATCAGTGGACTGGGGAGAAGCGGTTGCTGGCACGATTCTTCTTCTCGCGGGATACGAAATCCACCATGAGTACGGACGCTTTTTGCTCTACCGTGGCCAACGCCCTCATCTCACACGATCGGAGTTTCTGGGATCCAATAAAAGTATTTAAGGAGCGCCCGGACTTTGGGCTTCTCTCATTCGAGGAACTATTCAATGGCCTTGTGGTAAACCCACTGGAATTGCTCGACCAAGACGCTATTCTGATCATCGACGCCTTGGATGAATGCGACAACGAACACGGAAGCCGTGAAATTTTATTGAATACCTTGCATAGCCAACAGTCCTCTAGCCCGCGACTTCGCATTCTAGCAACTGGTCGCCCAGAACTCGACATCAAGGAATGGGCCCTGGCGTCAGGGGTTGGACACGCCAATTTTATTCAACTAGAAGGTGGTCAAAAGGACGTAGAGGTGTACATCAAGCACAGACTCCAGCACCGTGCATACCTTCAAGATCGGCTCTATCACGTGATAAAACACGCGGACGGCGTGTTCATCTGGGCAAGAATTGCTTGCGATTTGATCCTCCAGACTGCCAACGCCAACTCACTGCTAAAGGAACTTGGAAAGGAGGTCACTCTCGACTTCCTATATCAAGTTGCTCTGGAGCGGTCGATACCCAAAGACGACGCGTCTCGACAAGCATTTACCATCGTGCTTCAAATGATATTAGCGGCCCGGGAACCACTCTCCATCGCAGAATTAGACAAACTTTCGCCGGAACCTGGCATCGTAGAGGGAATTGTCATGCGCCTAGGGGCGTTGCTGCTGTACAACGACCAAAAGGACCCGATTCGTCTACTACATGCTACATTTCGCGAGTTTCTGACCTCGCGAGCGAAATCCGGGACATTCTTTATACAGCCTGAACGCGGCAACCAAACGCTGACATTGGGATGCCTTAGCTTCATTGGGAAATATTCGAGTAAGGGTCGTTCTACTCTTTATAACCTTGATGCCATTTCTCAAAGGCAAGGTATTTCATTCCTGATCAGCTACTTGCTGACAGAGTCTTCAGGACGTATATTTACTCATCAAAGTCATGGGTATATCATTGTACGGCTTCATATCGAAAGCTAGCTTTGAACGGGCCGGTGCTTAGGTTTGCACATAGTGGGCTACAAGCCTGGGCAGACCTTGCGGATAAATGGTATAAATTGAACACTTTATTCTGCCTTAGAGATGTTCTGGATTTGTCGCAGCAGAATACGGTAAGATTTGTCACAAGAGCAAATTTAAAGACTTCACGTATTTTTAGTCTCCCAAAATCACGGAAACTATCGTCAATCATGGTCTAGAAGGAGTGAGTTCTGACGGATGTGACCCCCTTAGCTGTACTAACGTCCCTCTCTTCCACTTCGGTATTCAAAAGATTGTGCGTGCTTTAGCTATACTTGAGGCGGAACTAAGCAAGATTACATGTTTCTACTCATAGAATGTGCGTTGCCTATTACATTAACGAGTGTTGCTATCCAGCGCTACACTTAAATGGACCAATAGACAGTGGGTGTATAACTCATTCTGACCGATCGTATATGCTGACGCAGGCTTGGTTCATACGATTCATAGAAAGTGCGGTTGTATCCATCCTTTGTCAACTACATGCACTGACTATTCCGTTTACACTCGTGATAAAGATTGTAAGTTAGCTCCAAGTGGGTTGGGATGAATAAACTGACACGACATCGTACCAATAACTATAGAGGGCACGTGATTGGGTTACAGAGGGTTTCCTGATGACTGACATGGCACATGAACAATTACTGCAGACGGTGCGCATTTACGGCATCTTAACCTTCGCAGGGATTACTGATGACTATTGCCCGATTTCTAGTCGACATATGTATGTATCTGTGATAGCAGAGACCCGAATGGTTGCTGACGACGTTTCGGGACGTTCATGCTCACAGAACGTGCGTGTCTGGGTTATTAGAAGCTGCATTTGACTTTGACGACATTTTGGCTCATTCTTTCCCGCAGAGAGTGCGTATGGATTTTATCAGAAGCTGTTAGTGATTGTTGACGACGTTCCCTCCCATCTTCACCCGCAGAGAGTGCGTATCTGTGCTTTCAAAACCCATGAATGATTGTTGATGGCGTTTTGCGGCGTCCTTGCTTGCAGGGAGTGCGTATCTGTGTTATCAGAAGCTGACAGTAGTTATTGATGAGGCTTTGTGCATGGTTGTTCGCAGGAAGTGAGTATCTGGGTGGTCAACATCTAACTGTAATCGTTGACGACGTTCCCACCCGTTCCTGCTCGCAGAGAGTTCGTATCTGTGCCATAAAAAGATGGTAGAGATCATTGACGGCATTTTGACGCGTTATTGCTTTCAGAGGGTGAGTATATATGTCATCAGAAGCTATTAGTAATTGCTGATCATGGTTTGGCGCGTTTTTACTCGCAGGACGTGCGTATCTATGTTATCGAAGGCTGACGGAGAGAACTGATGACGTTTTTGGCGTATTCTTTCTTACAGGAGGTGCGTATCTATGTTATCAGAAGCTGGATATGATCACTTACGATGTTTTCGCGCATTCTTTCCCTCAGATCGTGCGTATATGGGTTTTCAAACGCCGGTACCAATCATTGACGACACTTTGGCGTGTTTTTTATGACAGGTCGTTTGTATCTCTGTTATTAGATGCTGGCAGTGATCGTTGACAATATTTTGGCGCGCTCCTGCTCGCAGGTCGTACGTATCTGAGTTACTAGAGGTTGACAGGGATCTCTGAAGACATTCTGGCGTGTTTTTGCTTGCAGGTCGTGCGTATCTGTTATCACAAGCTGACAACGATTGGTGATGATGTTTTGGCACATCCATGCTGATAGGACGTGCGTATATGTGTTACAAAAGTCTGACAGTGATAGTTGATGACGTTTTGGCACGTTCTCTCTTGCAGAGAGTGAGTGCCTATGTTATCAGAAGCCCGAGGCGATCGCTGACGATGTTTTGCGCGGTACTGCTGGTAGGACGTGTGTATCTATGTTATACGAAGCTGGTGGTAATTTGCTCAATGACGTTTTGGCGTTTTTTTTTTTGGGCTCGCAGGGAGTGCGTATGGGCTATCAGCAGCTGGAAGTGATTGTTGACGACGTTTGTGGCGTTCTTGCTTATAGGACGTGCGTATACGATTTATCAGAAGTGGAAACAGACAGTTGATAATATTTTGGCGCGTTCTCCCCCTCGTAGGGAGTGCGTATCCGTGTCATCAGAAGCTGCTGGTGATCGTTGACGACGTTTTCGCGTGTTCCTGCTCGTAGCGAGTGCGTCTCTGTGCTACTAAAAGCTGGTAGACATCTCTAACGACATTTACGCGCCTCCTTACTCGCAGTTCGTACGTGTTTGGGTTATCATGCATATCAGAAGCTGGCAGAGATCGTTGATGACGTTCTGTGGCATTTCTGCACGCAGTTTGTGCGTGTCTGTATTATAAGAGCCTAGCAGTGATGATTGACATCCATTTGATGCGTCCCTGCTCGCAGAGAGTACGTATCTGTGTTATCACATGCATGCAGTGATCACTGACGACGATTTGGTGCATTCTCGCTCGCAGGGAGTGCGTATCTGAGCTATTAGAAGCTAGAAGTGACCGTTGACGCGGTTTTGGTGTATTCTTGCTGACAGGTCGTATGTATCTGTATTATTGGAAGCGGACAGTGATCATTGACCACGTCTTGGCGCGTTTTTGCTCGCAGGACGTGCGTTTCTATGCTATTGAAAACTGGTAGTGATTATTGAGGATGTTTCTGCGTGTTCTTTCTTGCAGGTCGTGAGTATCTACGTTATCAATAGCTGATAGTGAGTGTTGACGACGCCTTGACGCGTTGTGGTTCGCAGACAGTGCGTATGTGTGCTATAAGACCCTGATAGTGATCGCTAACACCGCTTTGGCGCGTCCTCGCTCATAGGTCGTGCGTATATGGGCTATCAGAAGCTAGTAAAAATCGTTGACGACGTTTGTCGCATTCTCTGTCGCAGGGGGTGCGTATCCAGGCTATCAAAAGCTGGCAGTGATTATTGACGACGCTTTGGGACGCTTTCACTCGCAGAACGTGTGTATCTATCGTATTAGGCACTGGGAGTGACTGCTAACGATCCTTCGGCATATTCTGCTCGCAGCGAGTGCGTATCTGCGTTATCAAGGAATCAAAGTGACTATTAACGATATTTTGGCACGTTCTCGCACTTAGGTGGTGCGTATCCGCGCTGTGTACCACTCCATGGTTACTAAACTTCATCATCTCCTACTTGTTATCACAGAACGTGCGTATCTAAGTTGTGAATGGTTAGTGATATCACTGACAAGTATCCGGTTTATCGTGATTGTAGGATGTGCGTATTATTAACGCATTATTGAATTCTTTTACTGATTTAGAATCTTGTATACTTCGTGTAGGAGGTATGTATCAAGTTCACTACGTTGCACTTTGCTCAAATTCCATCCATCTGATGCTAGACGGTGAGTGTGTCTCAATAGCAACGACTCCTACTAATGCGACTCCTACTAATGCCTTTCCTAACTAAGCTGGTATGAGTGCATTCAAAACGTGTCCGCCTATCATCTGCTGATGCCGTTACTATATCATGCCTATAGAAGGTATGTAATATCCTTCCCTTCTCACCCTCACAGGGGCCAGACTTGCTTATCTACGTTTACAGAAAGTGCGTAATGTCATTGATTTTCTCTTTTCCATACCTTTAATGTCGGTCCCTCTGATTTGACAGGAGGTAAGCATTTGCACCATGTCACACATCGTGTCGTGTCTGAAGGCTATATACTAACTTCATTCCTATAGTTTGTAAGGACAATGTCATCGTTTATTCTATGGCTTAAGCCTCTCCTTCAGGAGGACCGTAAGGCGGAGTTACCGCAGTATATATAGCGGATGGGGGTGATAGAACCATGAGATTCATCAGGGTATGTAGTTTCGCAGATTGCGAATCAAACCAAACGCGATCTAAACCCAGCTAGACTCTCCAATTGGACTAGGCGACCCCAGCTTCTGGGAAGGTCACAAATGGGAATATTTTCTAGAAAACTATTACGTTTCGGGAGAGGCTCGACTTCTATGGGTTTTGTACTGGTGCTGTCTAGTTGGGAATTTATCAATGTAATGGCCTGGACCTGCCACTGATGTAGGCTTGACTGAACAGCCTAGCCTCGAAGCGAAGTCGATCGGAACCAAAACTTGAGTCTAAGGTGTCCAGCGAACGTGTTTTGATCCCGCATATCGAGCTGCGATACTTGGTCACAACAAAGAGTTTCTTTATTTAATGAACGGGATACTTTGGCGAAACTGTGCATGTGTTTGTTGTAGGAAGTGCAGAAGCGAATACATAGGCATTTTGGATAGGTTTACATAAAGAAACTCAGGAACTGGTACTTGGGGGGAAGAGGTGAACTGTGGTAAGAACGTCAAGGATACGGAGTACGGTGAGGTGTAGAAAGTGTTGGTTTAGCCACAGTCATGGAAAACCCAAGGCCATCAAACAACGAATGATGGGAGCGGGACACAATAAGGCGAACTTAGTATGTAAAGGATGGTTATAGGGCTATTCTTGCTGATGTATAGCCTCTTTGCCTGGGGATTAAAAAGAGAGGCGAAGGAGATCTCTGACATTGTGTTTAACTATGCATAAGTGACATATATCATATATCCATCGGGAAAGAGTGGAAGATCAAAGGAAACCCACAACGAGTACGTTTGGTAGTGGGTCTTATAACCCATTCTGCTTTGGTTCTCACTCTCGCCCTCGTCTTCAGCGTTTTTCTTCTCTGGTTCGGACAATTCAAACGCATCAATCATCTCCACGTCTACTGTGAGAGATCACCATTCTGCGGGACCAAAGAATAAAGGCCCAGTGCGTTAGAACCGGAGCGGCCAACTGATTATAATCCAAGAATTCTCGAAAACTCTCTTTTCTGATGCTCATTCCAGTCAGATGGCCGATTTCCCCTAGAACGGGAAATTTGCCGTTCCTGCCGCGACATGTGGTGCGTCGGGTGGGTCCATCTAGTAACTTATCACAATAATGGCTCCTTCATTGCCAGGTTCGGCCCTTACTCGATGGCTGGCATTGAATATATTGCGGCTTTCCTTTAGGGCGGCTAGCTTGACTAGGGGAAGGCCCTGGACGTGTCCCTTGGCAAACGGCATTCCCGTGTCGGAGTGCAGATATGTCGATGTCGCGTGCTCGGCTGGGAAGATCATAGTACCTACTGGCCATCTGGATGCACAGAAGGGTAAGTGGAAACGGATACAAGGGATACGCATTGGTCAAAGAAATAGTGAGAAAGACGAAAGTAGAAAAGGGCTGGTAAGGTTGGAGTTCGACTTTGCCCACATATTCGGAGGCTGGGACCGGCTGACTTACTTTTCAAGCTCCGCGGGGCAACGTGAGCCTCAGGTCCCTTTATCAGTTGCAGTTGAACCGTTTAAATTCTATCTATTATGGAATCGACTATCAAAACACCATCACGTCTGTCGTCAAATGAAACCCAGAAAGCATAGGGAAAGTAAAATAGGGTAGGTATAATCCCAAGTACGTAGTACCAAAGCAAAGAGAGGCGCAGAGTTTCTTTATATGCTGGGAATCCTTGTGGGATCGAGTTTACTGATCCACGCGTGAAGCTCCTTTTCGTTCGGAGCAGAGAAAACATGCGAGTTTGAAGACGTAAAGAGTGTGAAAAGATGAGGTTTCTGCACGCGTGTATCAGAAAATAGGTCTAATGTCCACCGGGGATGACTCACTCCAAGGAGGGCTACCATATCGACGCTGGATTCAACCTTTACTCCCGTCAGGCTGATGACGCCCACCTCTTCGAGTTCATTCGATTGACTGTATATATACAGATGAGGCCTACATTTTAATCAGCACTAACCCAGTTGTGTCAGGCAATCATACACACCGCCGAAGAACGAACCACAGTTTCTGCCAGGTATTCTCGCCAGCATCGGTTAACAATAGCAAGTATCCTGCTTTCGTTGACATATCCCTACGAGAGTGTCAGTCAGGAGCCAACCCAAAGATCTTGCTAGTTGCTCACGATCTGGGCACCAACTTTGTTTGGGCGACTAATTTGAGTGGAACAGGAGGCTCCAGGGCTGGGGTAGGTATGGCATCCTCTTCGTCTGGTTCTTGACTGAGAACAATCTATACTGAAATCAGATAAAGTCTGTGGACATGTCCTATGAAAACGCACCTGTCCACGATGTCCAAACTTCTTTTGCCATAACGCGAGAGTACCACGCAAAATATCCTCCTGAGGCCGACCACCGGAGTAAGGCTGAGGAGGACTAGATGCCAGGATGACTTTGATGGCCTGTACATCCGCTGACCGTTTTTCCCTGGCCACAAGACGTTTGTAGTCTTCTACCACGGATATGCCACGTGGCCTCCACGGTCCCAAGGCTTCTTCGCCTCTTACGTACTTTTCCGACGCATCGAGCCTCCACAGGTCTTTAGCTGACCGCGTGAGCGGCGGCGTCAACTTGAGTGAGAATATAGCACTCGTCTTCGCGAGGCGCTTGGTAGAGCTGAACATGGAGGCAAATCATGATGGTGTATCGGCGTCACGAGCCTAAATAGCAACAGCCATATCCATAGAGAATACGACTGGGTCAAGGCACGTATCTATATCCACCGACCAGCTGATTTGAAGTAAGATCCTCTGACCAGAAGCGGTGACCCTGTTCAAGAGGGAGGAGTTGTGCGTGGAAGAGTTCCATTGGGGTATCGTGGCAGAGCCATCCGGTTTGAACTCGACATTTACTGCTTTCCGAGTTTGATTTCGACGAGTCCTTTTGACTCTGATTCGTGAGCTCGGCCTTTTCCGTCCAATAAACGAATGTTCCCGATCCTTTTTTTTGGTAACCGCGACCCATGGTAACTGCTTCCCGGAATTGGAAGAAAGGGTAAGTCGAAGACGACGTTGTAGGCCCTGACGCAATGAGAACGATCCGGGATCCAGAGGACTCTGGGACAGGACCGGAGCTGGGTTGTATTTCCCAACCGAACCCAGTTCACAAATAGTGAGCCAAGACACGACATCATGCACCTGCTCGACCACGAAGTCGTTCTCCGAACGTCGCATGGTCGGCAGGTTTGGATTCCAGTTCGTGGGTGCCGATCCGTTGGGCTTTGCTCGAATATTGTGCTGTTCGCGCATCTCGTCCCAACGCTCCATTCGCTCCAGGTATGTGGCTTGAAGGGACGCAAAGAACTCGATTGGAGCGTAGCCTTCTCGCAGATACGCGAGTATCCTAGGAGTGGCAATGAGCTGGAACGTCCGCTTGAATTTAAGTTCCGATGAGCCAGCACTCGTGAAGTCGACTGTAGGAGACGGATAAACATCCTGTGATTTGGTACTCGCTCCGGTAATGGAAGCCAGCCGAATTTGGAGGTGAATAGACGCGAAATCGTTTGACCCAAGGCCTTTCACCTGGTCCGCACTCAGGAAGAAGTTGACCTTGGACCCAGGCTGGATGTTTGTACCAATAGGCAATGACGCCCTGGTAGAAACATTGGACCCGTTGCGACTCTTGGGCGGCGGGGTCACACTGGCGATTTTGATATCGACTCTACACGAGCCAATAGCCTCTGCCGTGTATCGGCAAAAGATGGGGACTGTCGAAGTGGACGAAAGTCGCCTGGAAAGAGGGGCGAGTGAGACTAGAGCATTTCCAATAAGGGAGTATTCGGGCGACACTGGCGAAAAGGGTTGAGCAGATGAAATGAACACGAGACTGAAATCACCCACCACGGTCACTTTGATGTTGTCATCCAGAAAGACGCCAATAATTGAGCTATCTCGCTGGTGTTGTTATAGTTGACATTGGGTGTCGTTGGTTGGGTCGAAAGTCTCGATTTGGAAAAATGTCAACAACAGCCCTTGGACTCCTCCATCGCCGTCGCCAAAGTTAAAACACGTCGTAGCGTAGTCTGAATCAACTGTAGTGGCCGTTCTACGCCTAATATCCACAAATATTATCTCAACTTGAGCATTGGCGGACAAGAGGAATGCCATAACCATTCAGTGCATGTCTAAAACACCCAATTGATCGTCTTCCTCAAATGCAAAACTCCGGTTTCTGCACCTTTGGCATTCTGCAATACCTCAGGTGCCGTCTCTCCAGCATGAGGTACGCCTCGCTCTCTCGGTCTTCCGCATTCTAGTCCCCAGCTGTTCCTCTTCGCTCATTCGTGGAGCCAGCTACAGATAATACAGCGCTCCTTGGTTTGGTACATGGGCGATGCAATCCAGGTGGATACCATTCCTTCACGAGAGCGCCCTAGTAGGCTTATTTCATCCTCATGTGATAGCTCAGCATTTCTTTATTCCAACTGACGGCGCATCGTCTCTTCTAGTCTGGATGGCTTCTAGGTACTACGTATGCGCCAGCAATCCTGGTTATTCTTGTAACCCTTCATGCCATCAGCTTCTTAAATAGAGAACACGATTGTTTATATGAGCAAGTGTGTAGATATAAGAGACTATATATACACTACTCGATCCCTGTAAAGCCCGCAGCTCCTCAGTCGATCCCAATCATGCCCCCGAGTGACCTCTGAAAGCCATTAGATCTGGTAGCTCATGTACGAGTCACCTAATATCTGTCTTTGTACCCCGTCTCTTCACCCTTCTCCTCTCCTCCCGCCGTAAACCCTCCCTCCCAATTGATAGCGAAACCCATAAGCGTCTCGCCTTCCTTTCCAGAAGACGAAAGTGTACCTATAGGCGGGATATACCAGGAATCAGTAGAGGGGTCAGGCGGGTTCAGAAGATGCTGGGATCGACCGTGGTCGTTATGAGGGGATGGGTAGTAAAAGAGCAGTGGCATTGGGGATCACGAGCCGGCTACGACGGCACCAAGTACCGCCGGTGGATGCGATTAGAGCCCAATGATACGGGTAACCAAAACATGCCTGCGCACGCCATGCTTCCTGGCATCTCCAAGATACCGTGAACGCCACCATTGGCACTACCTACATCCTAGCTCTCGTGGAAATCCATCTTTGATATCGTCGGTACGATGGTAGACGGGTACTGAAAGGGAAAGTCGGGAGTCTGGAAGGGGGAAAGGACAAAGTATCCGCTGGCTACGCCTTCCTCTTGAATCCTCCGGGATACAAGGTGGGTGGGTCGAATGATCGTATTTTGGGAGGGTGGTGCTTTGGCGCTCGCGTAGCGAATGGAAGGGAGGAAGTGGTTGGTGGATGGAGTATGTATTGGGACCTTCCACCCCTTTAAGCTTGAAACGCTCCTATTTGCGTCCTCGAGCTATCTAAACCGTGCCGACCGGCTTCTCCACTCTATGTAACTTCCTTCGACACTGGGTAGGCGGGTTTTTTCCGGCATGAAGCTGCTTTCTACTCGTCGTATATCGCTGGCATTCAAGACGAGGTAGTTGAGGAATCTTCCGACGAAGGAAGAGCCTATACAAATAGGAAAGATATCAACGAGCCCAGCGAGTCGCGTGTCGCATAAAGCCTGATGAAGTGGGTAGAGGCCGCAAACGGAGGAGCCTTTGGAAGAGGGGAGAATGGGCTTTGGGGCTCGTTTCACGTTTGGGACGCGTTCTCAGGAGTGACTATTGGGTGAACGTTTCGTGTAGACGTTTGTTTCGGCTGATCGTAGCCTGGCTTTGGAGAAGATGAGCATAAACCCTAAGATGATTGGTGCACGAGTAATGCATGTACTCACAGAAGAACATGATAAATGGTCAAGTAACATCGTCGCACGATATCTGGGGACGCGATCGTGGCGAAGTAGCTGAGCGTTTAGAGGATGGTTAGGGTGGATTACCAGTTCTGAAGAGAATCGAGAAATTAGTACGCGAGATCAGGGTGACGCGTGATATCCATTATCAGAAAATAAAAGTCTATATAGAGAGGGTGTCACTACAATAACGCGCTATAAATCAGCTCTCGTCTGCTCGCGATTGTAGTTCTTGAGGTCAAGGAACGGTAGAAGTACCATGTCCTACATACAGATTCGAAACTAGACTACAACGCCACATTTACGACTGCATTCTGGAGGCAAGATGCGAGTCAAATGTCCCATAAACCCTAGCCCCCATGCGGGAACATCGAAGGGTTGCTGTCCTTGTCTCAAAAGCATAACAATATGCTTCATTTGTTTGCGGCTACACGTGTCTTTTTCATTAGTTTAGATGATACACAAGTCGGCGAGGATATGGTCGAGTCGAAAAGGCGACTCGTGCGCGCTTAGCTTTGCGGTGATTGGATGAACCAGCATATCATACAGACGTTTACATCGGAGCTAGCTAGACACCCGATACATACAAACTAAACCTTCTTTGACACGCTTATGGACCCAATCACGCTACTTCCACCCTTCTCCGACACTTGGTTGAGTCGAATGTCTCGATTTGGAAAACTCCACTTTGGACTCATCCATCGTCTTTGCCAAAGTCGAAAAGAATAAACCACGACGTAGAGTGGCCATTCGATGTCTAATATCTACGGAGATTATCTTCACTCAAGCATTGGCGGACGCGAAGCATGCCATAATCATTCGGTGCATATCTAAAAGACCCAGTTGATAGTCCGAAACACTGGTTTCTACACCTTTGGCATGCTGTAATACCTTAGGACCCGTCATGAGATACGCCCTGGCTACTGCGCATTCGTCAGTACCCCCTGGTCATTCTTTAATCCTTCATATCATTCGTTTAAACAGAAAGCACGATTGTAAATATGAACAAGTGTAGAGATGAGAAACTAGATATACATTTCTCAATCTCCGTAAGGCCCGCGGTTCGTCAGTCGATTCCAATCATATCCCTCAGCGAGCTCTGAAAGCCATTAGACCTCGTAGCCGATGTAGGAATCGCCGAGAGCCCCTCGTTTATACCATGCCCCTCTCACCTGCTCCTCTAGCCCCACCGTGCTCTCTCCCCGCCGTGCCCTCTCCCAGCTGGCAGCAAATCCACCGGTATCCAGCCGTCTTTTGCCAGCAACACAGCTGTTCCTGCAGGCGGAACATACGAGGTATCCGGAAATGGGCTGCGTGATGAGAGAAAAGAAAGGGGAATCGACCCTGGGAGGTATGAGGAGAGCGAAGACATGTGCGTTGGAAGAGTAGCGGGTTTAAATACTCATTCCGGGCGTAGGATGGTCTATAGTGTCGCCGGGCATCGTTGGTGGACGTAGATGGATACGGGGAATCGAAAAGGCTAATGCTTCCTGTCTTCATCATGATACCACGAAAACCACCAATGTTATCCCCAACATCTCCAGTCTCGTAAGACTGAATCGTTTGGGCTCATTTGTATGATGGCGAGTCCATTCCTTGAAGAAGAAAGTAATCAGTCTGGGGGGATAGAGACGGGGCAAGTACGCACCAGCTACGCCTTTTTATCGATGCTTCTGCGACCCAGGATGATTGCGCTTAATGATCGCATTCTGGTTGGCTTGTGCTTTAGCGTCTGTGTCGCGGGTGGGGGCCAGTGGCTGGGGTTCGCTGATGGGCTATTGAACCCTCCCTCTTCCCGACGCAGTCGACGCGGTCAGGGGAGAGTTTTATTCCCACGTGACGGAATCAATTTGAATCCCCCTCTCCATTCCGATGTCTGGTCGGCGTTTGGCATGCACTACTTCGCACCCATCTAATCATCTCTAGTGCTTAACGAGGCTTCCAGCACGGGCGTGGCTGACGGCTCTGTAGAGTAAGGGGGATCCAATTCGGATAGGACGGATATGGGCGAACCCAGGGTCCTCTGATATGCCATGCGAACGTGCCACGATGCATAAAGCTTGATGAGAATGTTTCGTAGGAAAAGAGTGAAGGTTGAAATGGAGCAGTCGTTGAAAGGGCCGAGTGTGTTTGGGTCGGCCTTCGTGCTTGGACTGCTTCCTCAGCAGCGATTCGAGAAGTAATCCAGAACGTAATGGTATGACGTCAAGTTATGGCGAGCACACTTGGATGCTGTTTCGGCTGCGTACCAGGATCCTGACTATGGCTTGGTAGGCGGTGAGCATAAATATCGTGGTAACTAGTGAACGAAGAGTACAATTACTCACATGAAAATATGTTACCGTGCCGAAAAGAGTAGTAACACCGCTGGAGGATGCCTGGCATGTCAGTGGTAGAACCACCAAAGGTTTAGCGAAACGTAAGGATTCCAGAGAGGTTCGTAGGGGTCATAGGGTTACGAAAAGAGTCGATGAATGGGTCTCGCATTGGGCTTTTAACTGGCCAACCAGAAACTCCCCGACGTTGCGGATTCCAAGGCCGGATTGGGATGGCGCGTGATGGCAATTTTGTATCCATATATAGAGAGGATCAATAAATCTACAAGAAGACGGTATAAATCAGCTTTTTTCTGTTTATAATGGAACGAGTTTGGCCTGGTGAAGGGTATACATGATCGCCCGTGCGGGTATATCTCCCGTACGAAGTGATTCCAAACGTGCTGAGACGAAAGCTTTCGAAGAGAATAGTGGTGACCTCTGGGTTCCGAACGAAAAGGTACAGTTGAAATGCGAAAGTGATGATGCCCCGTGGTCCAGGGATCACGGGAAACGGCCGCTCAATCTCAATAGACTGTCGGAGTTTAAGTCCATCGATTCGGGTTTATCGTACAATTGGCTGGTTGAGATCGGGTCGATGTCCCGATTTGGATTCACCACCTTGGACTCATCCATCGCCTTCGAAATATGCCGGAGTTTGGATTTCTGAAAAAGCCTTTCAAATGGAACAAATCACGTCGTAACAAAGGAGATCCAAATTCGGGTGGCCGGATGACTCCCAGTGACAAGCCCACGCCCAATCCTCCGACCGACCTTCTCGATATCCCATCTGCTATCTCCAATGCCACGGATCTTCGTGACCCTATAAAGGCGACGACGGAAGCCCTGAAGAAAGTGCTTGAAACCGCAAAAGTAAGTGTCTATCTAGCAACGGCTGACGCTATT
>KN824342.1:58184-70390 GCA_000827415.1 Serendipita vermifera MAFF 305830
GTGCGTATGGGTGTTATCAGAAGCTGGCCGTGATGGCTGACGACGGTTTGGCGCGTTCTTGCTCGCAGCATGTGCGTATGGGTGTTATCAAAAGCTGGCCGTGATCGCTGACGACGTTTTGGCGTTTTCCGCTCTTAGAAAGTGCGTCTTCGCGTTATCGGACAACTAGAGTTATCACTGAAGACGTTTTGACACGTTTTCGTCCGTAGACGGTCCGTATCTATACTGCGTATTTCTCCATGGCTACTAATCCTCATCATCTCGTCCTTATAACCGTAGGATGTGCGTATCCAAGTTGTATATGAATTAGTGATTCACTGACAAGCATCCGCTTCGTTCGTGCAAGTAGGACGTGCGTATTATTGTTGCACCTTTAGAGCTCTTTTACTTATTTTGCATCCTATATATACTCATCTAGGAGGTATTTATCGAGCTCACAATGTTGCACTTTGCTCAAATTTCATCTACTCGCTAGAAAGTGCGTACGTCTTCATAGCAACGATTTTAGTTAATCTCTTTTAAATGAAGCTGGTATGGCCCCGCTCAAAATGTGCCTGGATGTGGTCTGCTAATGCCGTGGCTGTATCACGCCTGTAGAAGGTATGTAATATCCTCGCCCTCACAGGGGCCAGAGCTGCTTATCTGCGATTATAGAAAGTGCGTAATGTCATTGATTTTCTCTTTTCCGCACGTTTAACATCGGTCCATCTGAATTCACAGGAAGTAAGCGTTTGCGCCATGTCCCACATCGCTTCGCGAAGACTATATGCTAACTTCATTCCTCTAGTTTGTGAGGACAATGCCATTGATTATTCTATGACCTAAGCATTTTCTTTAGGAGGACCGTAAGGCGGAGTTACCGCAGTATATCTAGCAGATAGGGGCAATAGAACCACGAGATTCTTCAGGGTATGTAGTTTCGCACATTGCCACCAAAACCAAATGCGACCTAAAACTTACCAGATTCCAATTGGACTAGGAAACCTTGGCTTCTGGGGAGGTTACGAGAGGGAATATTATCTGGAAAACCATCACGTTTTGTGAGAGGCTCGACTCTATGGGTTTTGTACTAGTGCTGTCTAGTTGAAAATTCCTGACCGTAAGGGAAGGTCTTACCGGCCCTATAAAAGGCACCGTGCAGGCACAGACCATCACGTGAGTAATTAAAAAATTGTCAAACTTGTCAGAAGATAAGCGCCGGCGCTTCTCAGTCGTGCCTTGCCATTGTTCTTGTCGGCCTTTGTTCTTAATGAAAATTTCTTACGCCCCGTCCTTGAACCTTACCTCGTCCTTGCCACTACGTAAAAATGGACCCGAATCTCGCTCTATACACTGAAAACCTCTCTATCGCTGATGATTTCATCCTACGTCAGCCGCCGGCGTATCTCGAATTTTCTTCCGCGTCCCGTCCTGGTGCACCATGTCTCACTCCGTCCGACTGTAATCGCTCTGTCAACTCGTACATCCAGATGCTTCGTGGTCTTAAGGAATCTACCCTTCGACACCCTGCCAACGCTTCAACTTCCCTGTCCATCCGATTCGCTCTCTTGCACGTACAGGTCGTCGAGCGTCTCGCTCGTCTGAAGCAGTTTCTGGACAACGCCTTTTCCATTCGATCCCTCTGTATGTTCCCATTCGTATTCACTAAACGCTAGGCTAGACGAACACCCTTAAGTGCCTGCTTCCGACGTCACCCCGAGACTCAACTACGCGCCATTATTCGACCCTTTTCGCCAGTATCTCGTCGCCGCTGGACTGTCGTCTCGCCCAGTCGCTACCGCATCTACACCAAGTGAGTAGTACACTCCCTCATTTTTCCAATGTGTTCTGACCTTTTAACCCGCAGTACATGGTGTCGATGGACTTTCGGGTCCCTCTCGAAACCGTACTGCTGCATCGTCGGGTGTATATAACCATGATAATAATAATCAATTGCATAATTTGGAAAACATGGAAAATACTGCTGCATCCCATCTTACCCATAATCTCAATGCCCCATCCGCTCCTCTGCGTGCCGTGAACAACTATCCCCAGCCCGTTTCACATTCGAACGTCCCTAACCCCGCCGCGCCTCCTCGCGCGCCATTAAACGTGTACATTAATGCCTTTTCTACTGCTGATTTTGACACTCTTAACCGTTCGTATGGCTTTCACTCAGTGACCCCTAACCTCCCTATGCATTGTCCATCCACCTCGAGCGTTCCCAGATATTATCAAGGGTGTCTTCATTCCTTAATAAGAAACTTTCGTTTCTTTCAGATTGCTGATCTCACCGCAATTGCGCGACTTCATGATCCTACCACACCCGCTCGTCGTCGCTCTTTGGCAGAATGGATGGCATACCTTAACGCACATCAGTGCAGCCCTATATGTGAAAAATCCGTCTACTGTTTTATACCTTTGGTTCGACCCCGTCGTTTAAACACCCAGGACTCTGCTTCGACTCGTCATCAGAATGTGGCCATACGCGCTGAGGCCATTGCTGAATCCCATGCCACCGTTGAATCGTATACACCATACACTGCTCCTACAACCTCACTTCGAAATGAAATTATTAAGGATTGGCAAGCTGAGCTCAGTACGGAAAATCAAAAAAATGGGGTCTGCGGGTGCTGCTCTTCTGTTTGTCGTGCCGTCACTCTGAAGAAGGTCCCTGTAGACCAAATTAACTTTAAATTGCTTTGTAATGATGATCTTCCTGCTCATGTTCTACCCATCTCGTACAACCTCGCGGCATATGACAACGCGTTGCTTGATCCTGATGGCCTCAGTAACAAGGATATGAAAGAGGGTTCTATTTTATTGTGCAAACCATGCCACAAAGATCTTACTTCTAAAAAACCTCAAATGCCTACATTATCGCTTGCTAACTGGCTTTACTACGGACGTGACCGTCTCCCCCCTGACATCAAAGAAGCATTTGATTCAGCATCTGTATTTGAAAAATCTTTAATTTGTCGAGGCCGTGCTAGTCGAATCACTTTTCGATACTGCAAAAACCCTGAATCTGTTGAGTTTGGGCGTAATCCAGCCACCTCTCAAGGCTATAGCAAAGGAAATATAATTGTTATGCCACAGGACTCATTGAGTTTGACTAAATCCTTGCCTCCTTCAACTGATGATATTCGTGATTCTTTGTGCATTTTATTTATTGGCTCTTCTACTGTACCAGTTGCTGAAAATGTTCGAAAATTAGCCCCATGCATGGTTAGGAAGTCACGGGTCTCTACCCTAATCAACTTTCTCATCAATAATAACCCTCATTATGCCATTTCTGACTTGTTTACTGGATTTAGTGCAGAGAACCTCGATTCATTATCACTTGAGCAGGTAGAAAATGATGAGGAATTCACTCCAGCCAACATAGAGATTGCGCACCTTGATCCCACAACTTCTATTGGTGAAATTGATGTAACAGCTGACTATACAAATCGTAATGATGCCGATCCTCAGGATGACAGTGCTGGAAATAGTGATTTATTGATTGAGAATGTTGGATACACTGATGGTGACACATCTCCAGCCAATTATAATCTCATGAAGCTTCAAGCAGTCCAGCATTGTTTGAGTGGTGGCTCTTTCTTGCAATCTCGCAGTGGCAGCCAAGCAGAAAATGACTTTGAAAATCCGGTTTTGCTTTCCTGGTTGTTTCCTCACCTTGATCCATGGGGTATTGGTGGGTTCCATGAAGCTAGACGCTCAAGAATTATATCATTAGAGCAACAGCTTCGACATCTCATCTCTATCAAAAATTCCCCATTTGCCAGTGACCCTACATTTGCTTTTGTCTTTCATAACATTTCACAAAAGAAACAAGCCACCAGAGACAGTCTGTGGCGCGTTAAGAGACACCAGCATGCTGAAGTTACTGTAAAACTACTTGAAACTCCTCCTGACCTTCTGATGCGCCTCCAAGCTAAGTTTGAGCAAAATCCAAAGTACCATCCAACTGATGAAGCCGAAATACAAGCTATACAGCTGCTTGCAAAGATTCAGTCATTAAATAATCGTCTTCCTGACTCTAATGGCTACAAGAAACGATTGAGAAATGAAATTAGGAGTATGATACATCGATTTGGAGCCCCTTCACTATTCATAACAATCAATCCCTCTGATGTTAACAATCCCCTTGTCCGTCTAATAGCTGGGCATGACATCAATCTTGAAGATATGACAAGGGGAGAGCCATTGTCAAAGTTCTTACGACAGAAATTAGTTGCCAAGAACCCTCATATTGCCGCAAAATTCTTTGATCGGGTCATTAAAGCTTTTATTCAAAAAATCTTACGATATGAGGGCAAGAAACCAGGTTTATTTGGGAAATGTAATGCTTACTATGGAGTTGTTGAGGCTCAGGGAAAAGGGACGCTACACTGTCATTTTCTAATATGGATCGAGGGCCATTACTCACCACAAAAACTTCGAGACACTATGGCAGAGGACTTGGCATTCAAACAGCAATTTTTTTCATACCTTGAATCTATTATCAAGTGCGAGCCGCCTGGAATCACACGAGAGGTTTCTGAGGAGCCTGGCACAACACTCAATCCCCCCGAGCGTCCTAGGGATGCCCCGAGTCCATCTACATTACCACTCCCACAATGTGATCGCATACCTGCCGAAGAATTTGATGATTTATTCCAACGATGCGTTCATGACCTTGTTGTTGAAAATCATTGGCATCGACACAACGCCACCTGTTGGAAGTACCTAAAGCGAGGTGAACCAAAAGATGACGCGCATTGTCGTATGCGTATTGATGGTAGTACTCGTGCCTCTACAGAAATCGATCCGGAATCGGGATCAATCTTGTTGCGTCGTCTACATCCTCGTGTCAACTGCTACAACGACGTACTCGCATTCCTCACGCAGTCGAACAACGACATCAAGTTTATCGGGTCGGGTGAAGCGGCGAAAGCATTGCTCTATTGTATCACGGATTATGTCACAAAAGCCACTCTACCTACTCACGTCGGGTTATCTGCAATACGAGTCGCAATGGAAAAGAATGGTAAAAAGTTTGACGGAGATGTCCTCGCAAGTCCCGAAATAGTGTCGCGCAGCCTCTTTGTCAAAGTTGCCAATGGTATCTTGAGTCGCATGGAAATGTCACATCAACAAATCATGGGATATATACTGGGAAACGACGATCACTATACCGGATGTAAATTTGCAACACTCTTCTGGGGCTGCTTTGATCGGGCTGTCGCAGCGCACTTCAGAAGTCTTGACCAACAGGAGAATGAAGTACGCGAGGCAGGTGATCAAGCTGCTGACGCCAACGCCAACGACGGCGACGGCGACAACAACGACATTGAGGCTGCGGAGGGGTTTGATGCCACTTCTGAGCTCACAATCCGCTTGGGAGGCGCTGGTATCACAACAAACAATCAGTACGATGACTACGTATTCCGACCAGAAAACGAACCTTTCTCCAGCCGTTCGTTGTACAAGTTTGTCCAACACTTCCACAAAGTTACGATCTCCAAAGTTGAGCGGACTCGAGGAGAAGAGGATTCAGAGCGAAACCCCCGGCCCCGTAACCCCAGCGGAGCGTTCCTTCCAGGCCACCCAAGTGCAGCCACCCATCGACTTTCACGAAAGACCACCGAGGTGATTCCAGTTATGCAGGGCCCAACCATTCCGCATCCGCAAAAGGGCCCAGCCGCAAAGGAACAATGGGCTCGCGCTATGGTCATTCTGTTCAAACCGGGGCGGTCCATTGCCGACCTCAAGGATCCCCAAGAGACGTGGCTCGACGCGTATAATAGGCTAGTCCTATCGTCAGAGTTGTCCTGCATAGTCGACAACATGTTGGTTCTTGAAGAGTGCAAAGACGCACGAGATGCGGATATGACAGCCCGCCGGTCGCGACCAGTTTTCTCGCACATGGATGCAAATGCGGGTGACGAGGTCGAGCGGCTTGTCATGTCGTTGGATTTAGATGGCGCACAGGAGGTGATATCGGGTGACATGGAGAGGTGTTGGGAAGACGAGGGAGAAGCCCCAGCTGTTAACCAACGAGCTGTCGCTCAAGCATTAGGTATACCGCTGGGCGAGGGGGAGGAAGATGCCGAATTGCGAGATGTTGCGACATCATTGATGGTAGACGACTGGCAGAAGGAAGAGTTGAAGGTGCATGCAGCGATGATGGCAAGGCTGAAGAAGAATAAACGAAAGAGGGATGATTCAGATGACGATTCGGATGACGATTTGGACGAGGAGGAAACAACCCACCAGGCTAAACGACGACGCACATTGGCAAGCTCCGACGTGACGACCCTTGAAGCAAATGCAGAATCCCTACGACTGCGAACCGGGATGAGCACAGCGCACAACCCGGCAATCCCAAACACAAACACGGTAGCTCAGCAAGTCGCTCACGAGTTCAACCTTGATTCCAATCCGGAGCAGCTACGAGCGTTTACAATCATCGCCGACCGAGTCGTCCGAGGAGGTAGTCAATTATTGATGTACGTTGGAGGTGTAGGAGGGACCGGGAAGAGCCACTTGATAAAGGCCATCGTCGAATTGTTCAAGAGGTTGGGTCGAAGAAGCGAGCTACAGTTAAGCGCGCCAACTGGGGCGGCCGGCGTCATCATCGACGGATCCACTATCCACTCCTTGACCGGTCTCCCCAACAAACGAAATGTCAAATCCGACCCGCTTCAAGAAATCTGGAGGGGAAAAACGTTTTTAGTTCTCGACGAGATTTCAATGGTTGGGGCCAACTTACTCGCAGACATCTCGGCGCGTATCAACATAGGCAAGGGCAACGAGGAGTCGTCTCGAGACACTCCCTTTGGCGCCATCAACGTTTTATTCACAGGAGATTTCGGACAGCTCAAACCAGTCGGGGAGAGATGCCTCTATTCCAACGAGTTGGTCGACTGCGTCAGTGCGGCGACCAGCGCAAGTACCCGAGGACAAAACGAGTTGTTAGGTGCAACTATCTGGAGGCAAGTTACCGACGTTGTCATCCTACAAAAAAACCAGAGGCAGCGAGACGACCCTTTATATGCAAGCTTACTCGGGCGTGTGCGCTCTGGGTCCTGCTTTGTCGATAAAAACAACCCCAATGAACGCTCCGATCACTCAATACTATCCGGCCGCGTACTCTCCCGGCTTACATCCGCAGATTCAATCCTTTTCTCGGATGCGCCTATCGTCGTCGGCCGCAGAGCAATCCGTGATCCTCTTAACAATCTCCTCCTTCGAAGTGCCGCCCAGAAGCTCGGTGTTTCCGTTCACAACTACCACAGCATCGACAGGCTTCATGGCGAGCGTTTGGAGGACCGCGTTCAACAGAAAATGTGGAAAGTCTCTTCGACCATTACAAAGGATACCTTTGGTATTCTCCCTCTATTCGCTGGTATGCGCGTAATGATCACGGAGAATTTGGCAATCGGCAGTCGGCTCGTCAACGGAATGGAGGGAATTGTCAAGCGAGTCGTTTACACCATTGACGAAAACAATCGGCGGTATCCCGAAGCCTGCTACGTACTTGTGAAAGGCTCGGGGGTACAATTAGACGGCGAAGAACTCGATGTCGTCCCCATACTGCCGGTTGCACGCTCATTCACGTACAAGCCCAGGCTGGGCAAGTCGATTTCTATCTCGCGACTTCAACTCCCCCTTATCCCAGCCTACTCCTACACCGACTACAAGAGCCAAGGACGCACCCTCGAACGTGCAATTGTCGACCTCAAGAGTGCACAATCGTTGCAGGGCGTCTACGTCATGCTTTCCCGTGTAAAGTCCTTAAACGGACTGGCAATTCTCCACGATTTCCCTACCAAATTCTTTGGACAACGTCTATCAGAGGAGTTGAGGAATGAATTTGCACGTCTGGACGAGCTCGATCATGCGACGACTACTGCCTATGCCCATCTTTTACGAAAAGATGATGCTCAGGTTCCCGTTGAAGAGGATGCCATGGATCTTTAAACGTGAGTTGTTTCAGATATCCTTTGGTACACACGCTTATTTGTTTGACAGTTTCCAAGGCATTGAACTCCCTATTCCCACCTCCTGTCGACTGACCTCTAAACGAGACTCCCCACCCTCCTTCGTGAGTGTCCGTTCTCTCGTCGAGGTGGAGTTACTCAACAGCGATTTAGTTCCCCAACGTTCTATCTATCTTCACAATGGACTTCCTCGATAATCTTTCCTGAAGAATGCCCTCGTTAAGGTTTGTTCATCGCTGTTTCTTCGTTCTTTTCCTGACTTCCATCACATAGTCTTATATCCTCCTTCTTGACGCCTGAACCCACCGTTTTTACTCGCTGTTGTTTCTATGTAGGTTAAATCTATCGAAGACAAGCCCGTTATTCTAACAAGTCATCAGGTTTCATCCCGGCCTGAATGTCTGATTATCTATCCTTTATGTACTGTTATGCAATTTTACTTTGTATTTTCCAAACGGTCAGGATCGCCCGGAGGGCCCTTGCAATTGATCAATGTAACGACCTGGACCTGCCACTAATGTAAAGCTCGACTGGAGAGCCTGGCTTCAAAGCGAAGTTGACCAAACTTGAGTCCAAAGTGTTCAACAATTGTACACAAGCGTTTTGATCCAGCATATCGAGCTGCTGTAGATGGTTACAACAACGAGTTTCTTTTTATAATGAACGGATGCTTTAGCGAAATCGTGCATGTGTTTATTGTTGAAAATGCAGAAGCAAATGCACACCCATTTCGGGCAGGTTTACATGAGAAACTCAGGAAATGATGCTTGGGGCGGAGAGGTGGACAGGGATAAGAAAAAAGGACGAAGTGTGACGAGGCGTAGAAAGCGTTGGCGTAGCCACAATCGTGAAAGAATCATGGTCATCAAACCGGCTCTTTCGTTAGTAGTTTCGTACCGCCCTCGGAATTGTTTCAGAATTGCTTCTTTGTTCTCGAAAATATCCCTTTCCTATCCCACCTCGTCCTCTTAGAACGTCTCTGCTTGTATTCTAACCTCCCTCGCGTCAGTCAATTCGTAACCGACTGTGTTAAACTCCAGAAAGACCTGTTATGGCGCTCTGCGAGCCGAAGTAAACACCTTCGGCCCTCGTTTACTGCCAGGACCGGATCATGACAGCATCGGGTGGATCCATGTCGTACTTATAATCCCGATAGTGGCTCCTTCATTTCCAGGCAAGGAATTTACTTGACGGCTGACTTTGAATATATTGCGGCTTTTCTCTAGGGCGGCTAGCTCGACTGGAGGAAGGCCCTGAATGCATTCCTTGGCGAATGGTTCCCGTGTCGGGGTGCAGATATGTCGATGTCGCATGCTTGACTGGGACGCTTATAATACCTACTGGCGATCTGGACGCACAGAAGGCTATCGAGGTGGAAGCGGATACAAGGTATACACATTGGTCAAAGAAATAGCGGAAAAGTCCTCTTGTTTCCCAATTGAGAAATCGACGGCGGCGTCGAAATGCGCCAATCGAGTGGCGAGGCGACGCCGCTGGTGACCTTGTTTTCCTGTAGATTCGTGAGTTACCTATTTGTCTCGTTTTCTTATATAAGTACCTTCTTGTAGATAGTTAGGTAGTCGTCGAATTATTTACGAATTTTCCTCGTTACTTGGGACGCCTCTGTTACTCGCTCGACGAGAAGACCAAAGTAGATAAAGGCTGGTAGGGTTGGAGTTTGAGTTGACTCACCTCTTATTCAGAGGCGGGGACCGGCTGGCTTAATTTTCAAACTACGCGGGGCAACGTAAGCCTCCAATCACCTTATCAGTTGTAGTTGGACCGTTTACATTGGATGTATTATGAGATCAACTATCAAAACGTCATCATGCCTGTCGTCAAATGAAACCCAGAAAGCATATGGAAAGTAAAAGAGGGTTGGTATCCAGAATCCCAAGTACGTAATACTAAAGCAAAGAGAGGCGCAGAGTTTCTTTATGGATTGGGAATCCTTGTGGGATCGAGTTTGCTGATCCACGCGTGAAGCTCCTTTTCGTTCGGAGCAGAGAAAACATGCGAGTTTGAAGACGTAAAGAGTGTGAAAAGGTGAGGTTTCTGCACACACGTATCAGCAAACAGATCTAATGTCCACCAAGGATGACTCACTCCAAGGAGGGCTACCATATCGACGCTGGATTCGACCTTTACTCCCGTCAGGCTGATGACGCCCACCTCCTCGAGTTCATTCGAATGGCTGTATATATACAGATGAGGCCTGCATTGAATCAGCACCAATCCAGCCGTGTCGGGCAACCATACATACCGCCGAAGAACGAACCACTGTTTCTGCCAGGTATTCTCGCCAGCATCGGTCAACAGTAACAGGTATCCTGCTTTCGTTGACATATCCCTACGAGAGAGTCAGTCAGGAGTAAATCCGAAGCTCTTGCTAGTTGCTCACGATCTGGGCACCAACTTCGTTTGAGCGACCAATTTGAGTGGAATAGGAGGCTCCAGAGTCGGGACAGGTATAGCATCCTCTTCGTCTGGTTTTTGACTAAGAGCAATCTGCACCGAAATCAGATAAATTCCGTGGACATGTCCCATGAGAACGCACCTGTCCACGATGTCCAAACTTCTTTTGCCATAACGCGAGAGTATCACGCAAAATATTCTCCTGCGGCCGACCACCGGAGTAAGGCTGAGGAGGACTAGAGGCAAGGATGACTTTGATAGCCTGTACATCCGCTGACCGTTTTTCCGTGGCCACAAGACGTTCGTAGTCTTCTACCACCGATATGCCACGGGGCCTCCACGGTCCCAAGGCTTCTTCACCCCTTACGTACTTTTCCGACGTATCGAGTCTCCACAGGTCTTTAGCTGACCGCGTGAGCGGCGGCGTCAACTTGAGTGAAAATATAGCACTTGTTTTCGCAAGGCGCTTTGTCGAGCTGAACATGGAGGCAAATCGGGATGGTGCACCGGCGTCACGAGCCTGGATAGCAACAGCCATATCCATAGAGAATACAACTGGGTCAATGCAGGTATCTATATCCACGGACCAGCTGATTTGAAGTAAGATCCTCTGGCCAGAAGCGGTAACCCTGTTCAAGAGGGAGGAGTCGTGCACGGAAGAGTCCCATGGGGTATCGATGCTCAGAGTGCCAGAGCCATCTGGTTTGAACTCGACGTTTTGCTGCTTTCCGAGTTTGATTTCGACGAGTTCTTTTGACTCTGATTCGTGAGCTCGGCCTTTTCCGTCCAACAAACGAATGTTCCCGATTCGGATTTTGGTAACCGCTACCCATGGTAACTGTTTCCCGGAATTGGAAGAGAGGGTAAGGCGAAGACGACGCTGTAGCCCTTGACGTAGTGAGAATGATCCAGGATCCAGAGGACTCTGGGACAGGACCGGAACTGGATTGTATTTCCCATCGGAACTCAGTTCACAAATAGTGAGCCAAGACACGACGTCATGCACCTGCTCGACTACGAAGTCGTTCTCTGATCGCCGCATAGCCGGCAGATTTGGATTCGAGTTTGTGGGAGCCGATCCATTAGGCTTTGGTATGATATTGCGCTGCTCGCGCATTTCATCCCAACGCTCTATTCGCTCCAGGTACGTCGCTTGAAGCGCTGCAAAGAACTCGATTGGAGCATAGCCCTCTCTCAAATACCCTAGTATCTTAGGAGTGGCAATGAGCTGGAACGTCCGCTTGAATTTGAGCTCCGACGAGCCAGCACTCGTGAGGTCGACCGTGGAAGGATAAACGTCCTGTGATTTAGTACTCGGTCCAGTAACGGAAGCCAGCCGAATTTGGAGGTGAATGGACGCGAAATCGTTTGACCCGAGGCCTTTCACCTGGTCTACACTCAGGAAGAAGTTGACCTTGGACCCTGGCTGGATGTTTGTACCGATAGGCGAAGACGCCCTGGTAGAAACATTGGACCCGTTGCGACTCTTGGGCGGCGGGGTCACACTGGCGATTTTGATATCGACTCTACACGAGCCAATGGCCTCTGCCGTGTATCGGCAAAAGATGGGGACCGTCGAAGTGGATGAAAGTCGCCTGGAAAGAGGGGCGAGTGACACAAGGGCATTTCCAATAAAGGAGTACTCGGGTGCTGGTGAATCGTAAAAGGGTTGAGCGGACGAAAAGTGTTGGGAATACTGGGGTCGGTCAATGAAGCTGGTGAGGTTTCGCATCTTTTGAAGCTGCTGGTGGAGTCGGTCAAGTGACCAGACGTAGATCGCCTTGTTGACGCGGTCGAGAACTTTGACTCCTACAGATGGCTGCG
>KN824342.1:70950-81247 GCA_000827415.1 Serendipita vermifera MAFF 305830
GTTCGTCATAGGGAGTGCCGTTTTGGTGGTCAACGGACGTATCGTCTGTGAGTGCTTCGGAGCTATGAATTGGTCGGCCAAATTCACTCCACATGTCGTCCATTTGGCTCAGGCTGAGACTGCTGTCTGGGCGACTGCCACCTTCGAATCGTTTTCCACGGAGAGTTTTCACTTTCGTGATCTTCTCATATAAAGAGTCGAGCTGGTCATCAGGCATGCTATCCGGATCGAGGCCAGCAAGACGCAATGCCGCTTCCCGTTTGGCATAGTTCCAATCAGCATCAGCTGCACTGGATGCGGGAGAGTCTGGACGCGTGGCCGGTGAGGCACCTCCAGAAGAAGGATCACCATCCATATCGCCATTAATGGCAACAGACAAGTGCTTCTGGCGATCACGCTGTTTACGGACTTCCTCTGGATTATTGAAGCGGAAGACGTGATTCTCCCCTAAGAAACAGTTAATTGAATCACCGAAACATTGCGCATTTACCTACCCAAAATGATTCGGAATCCGGATCGCAGCTTGTGGGCCGTGTCGGGAGCGACTCGCTTCCCGTTTATAAACTGAAGAGGATTCAGTTTGAGGGTAGATGATCCAGAGAAATACTAACCGTCATGCTGCCTGTGGGCGCAGTCAGCGTTACCACGCTATCGCTATTATCGATGTAGCAATGCTCTTCCAGAATATTCTCTCCACTGAGGCGAATGGCCGCTGGCTTATCGCTATCCAGACGTCCGACCTAAATCAATGTCAATGGGGGTCTAGAGGAACCGGTGACCAACATACAATAGTTCGCCCATACTTGAGCTGATAAACAAGGCACTCGCTCATAAGAGGGTCCTCATTCTATATGAAACATCAGCAATAGCTCACTTCCATCATATGCCAACGTACCAAGTTGACCAAATGCGGCATCTTCTTTGGCGCATGTACGCCAACCATGTTCTTATCGACCGTGATACCAAGCTCTTCCAGGGCCTTCTCCCGTTCCTTATGCACCTCCTGCGTCTTGAGCATCTTCTCCTCCCAAGTCTCATTAAGACTCTGCATGAGCTTCTCGGAACTCTCGAGTTGCTCCTGGAGCTCGGCCTTGGTGACAGTCTTGACCGTACCATCCTTGGCCTTGTATTTGACGACCTGCTTCTCCGGAGGCACACTAGGGTCGTACGTGCTCTCCATCGTACCTCCACCACCACCACCAGCCACCCTTGCCCTGAGCATCTCCAACTCCTCCTTGAGCTCCCGAACAAGCTTCGCATTCGGATCTTCATTGACAACAGCCTTGTTCTTAATCTTCTTCGCCTGATCCGCATACCGAAGCGTACTGAGCGTCTCTTCATAATCCGCAGGCGAAATGGCGGCGATCATGGCCGTCTTGCTGTTCCCGCCCAGACTGTCCTTGAGGAGCCAGGTGAGGACCGAGTCGCGGTAGGGTACAAAGTCTTCAGCCTTCTTTTTGCCTTTGCCTTTGGTGTCGGCGGCTTGGGAGGCGGAGGCCAGGGCGGAGATGACTTTTCCCAGGGTGGTTAGGGATTTGTTGATATTGGCACCTTCTTTGAGACGTTGACCTGTTGCGCCTGTTGAGTTGGCACGTTCAGAACCGGCGAGATCGATTAGACTGGGAATCGTCAGCTTTGGGTAGGACTAGGTGTTAGTATGACCTACTTGATTCGGGATACCTTTTCCGTGTCCAGATTAGTTACGGCGTCACGCCGCTTCATAGTTAAGTGTAGTGTAAAGACGGAATGTGATCGTGAAGAACTGGGTAGACGTGAGTACCATGTTTACACTTGATCGATCCTTGACGTACGTCTCGTTGATATTAGTAGCAGCCACCGTGCGCGCTTTGTTTCCTTCGTCCATGAGCGTGATCATCTCGTCATAGGTTCCAACAACCAGCTTTGATAGATCCTATACATACGGACCAGGACTAACGCGAGTCAGGTGAATGATCACCGTAATAGAATGAACGGCTCACCTGGGATGTTCTCTGACTTTCAAATTGCTGGTGTTCTTTGGATTAAGCAGATCCCTGACTTTTTCATTATATGTCTGTGTGCCGATAATTCAACGGGTTTGTTCGAGAAAGAGCGTTCAACTTACCTCAATATACGAAACTTCGACTCTGAAATCGACACTGGAATCCGCGTCACGCTTCTCGTCTAGTCGCCGGAACAGTTCTTCGCAAGTAAGGGGTATAATTCCTTTGTCCGCTCCGTCTGGTTATAATCAGCGCAAGAACATCCTCTTAGTACAACGACTCACATCCCATCATACTATAAGACTTTCCAGAACCAGTTTGCCCATCTAAAACGAGTGAGCATTATCCATATAACAAAGGGAACTCCACTCACAAGCCAAAATACACGCATTAAACCCACTAAACGCGTGATCCAACAACTCACTCCCCAAATCCTCATAAAGCGTCTGCTGAGAACAATAGCCCGGCTCGTCGCGTGGCCCCGCACTCCAATAACTCTTGTCAAACGTGAAATTCTGAGGCTTCTTCTCTGTTGCACGCGCATCTTTGGCACCACCCGAAGGGGCGGCTGCTTTGCCCGTGGCGGCCAGTTCCTCTGCGGAAGGTGGGGATAGGATTGTTTGGTTGCCGACCACTTTGATCAGCCCTTTGGCATCACGAGCGAGTTCTTTTCGTAGAGTAGTGAGCCTCTAATGCGAAAAAGACGAGAGGAAATCACGTACCACGGCTGTTCAGAGGCTAACAGCGTACCACTATTTTGATATTATTACCAAAGATTCTGAAACCTATTCGTGATCGAGGTATCGCGCTGGCGTTGTAGTCGACATTGGGTCTCGTAGGTGCAGAGTTTGCGGGGAATCGAGATGAAGTGAGAGTCACTATTCATGACCTCTTACGACTCCGAATTGACAAGTCATTTCATTGACGCTGATTACTGGTGCTTTGTGATTCGGCGACAGAGTTGGTTGGGTCGAATGTCTCGATTTGGAAAACTGTCAACAACCGACCTTGGACTCCACCATCGCTGTCGCTGAAGTCAAAACACGTCGTGGCGTATTACGAATCAGTTGGAGTGGTTATTCCACGTCTAATATCCACGGAGATTATCTTGACTCAAGCCTTGGCGGACAAGAAGAATGCCATAACCATTCGGCGCATGTCTAAACACCCAGTTGATCGTCTTCTTCAAATCTGAAACTCCGTTTTCTGCACCTTTAGCATTCCGTAATACCTCAGGGCCCGTCAATGAGGTACGCCTGGTTCCCTCTTACGCCTCGGTCTCCCACATTCCAGTCCCCAGCAATTCCTCTTCGCTCAGTCGAGGAGCCAGCTACAGATAATACAACGCTCCTTGGTCTGACAAGTGGACAACGAAATCCAGGCGAAAAGGTGAGTACCATTCCTTTACGAGCATGCCCCTAGTAGGCTTATTTCATCTCACGTGATAGCTCAGCAATTCTTTATTCCAACTGACGGCGTATTGTCTCTTCTACTCTGGTTGGCTTCTAGCTGCTACGTATGCGCCAGCAATCCTGGTTATTCATGTAACTATTCATGCCATCAGCTTCTTGAATAGAGAGCACGATTGTTTATATGAACAAGTGTGTAGATATAAGAGACTAGATATACACTACTGGATCCCTGTAAAGGCCGCGGCTCCTCAGTCGATCCCAATCATGCCCCCGAGCCGCCTCTGAAAGCCATTAGATCATGTACGAGTCGCATAATACCCAGTCTCCTCTTCCTTCTCCCCTCCTCCTGCCGTAAACCTTCCCTCCCAATTGGTAGCTAAACCCACACGCGTCTCGCCAGAAGACACAAGTGTACCTATAAGCAAGATATACCAGGAATCAGTAGAGGGGTCAGGCGGGGTCAGAAAATGGTGGAATCGACCATGGTAGTTATGAGGGGATGAGTGGTAGACGAGCAGCGGCATTGGATTTTCTAGACCACGAACCGGCTACGACGTCACCAAGTATCGCCAGCGGAGGCAATTGGGGCCCAATGATACGGGTAACCAAAACGTGCATGCGCAGGCCATGCTTTCTGGTATATATATCCTCATGATACCGTGAACGCCACCATTGTCACCACCTACGTCCTCGCTCTCGTGGAAATCTGTCATTGATCTCGTCGGTGCGATGGGTAAACGGGTACTGAACGGGGAAGTGGGAAGTCTGAGAGGGGGAAGGGGACAAAGTACCCGCCGGCTACGCCTTCCTCTTAGATCCTCCGGGATATAATGTAGTTGGGTCAAATGATCGTATTTTGGGAGGATGGTGCTTTGGCACTCGTATAGCGAATGGAAGGGAGGAAAATGGTTGGTGATGGAGTATTGGGACCTTCCATCCCTTTAAGCTTGAAACGCTCCTATTCGGGCCCTCGAGCTATCCTAAACCGTGAAAACCCGCCTCTCCACTCTATGTAACTTCCTCCGGTATTCGTCAGCCGTTGTCCGGCATGCTTCCTATTCGTCGTATGTCCCTGGTATTTAAGAAGAGGTAGTCGAGGACTCTTCCGACTAATGAAGAGCCAATACCAATAGGAAAGATACCAACGAGCCCAGCGAGTCGCGTGTCGCATAAAGCCTGATGAAGTGGGTAGAGGCCGCAAACGGAGGAGCCTTTGGAAGAGGGGGAAATGGGCTTTGGGGCTCGTTTCGCGTTTGGGACGCGTTCTCAGGAGTGATTATTGGGTGAACGTTTCGTGTAGACGTTGGTTTCGGCTGATCGTGGCCTGGCTTTGGAGAAGATGAGCATAAACCCTAAGATGATTGGTGCACGAGTAATGCATGTACTCACAGAAGAACATGATAAATGGTCAAGTAACATCGTCGCACGATATCTGGGGACGCGATCGTGGCGAAGTAGCTGAGCGTTTAGAGGATGGTTAGGGTGGATTACCAGTTCTGAAGAGAATCGAGAAATGAGTACGCGAGACCAGGGTGACGCGTGATATCCATTATCAGAAAATAAAAGTCTATATAGAGAGGGTGTCACTACAATAACGCGCTATAAATCAGCTCTCGTCTGCTCGCGATTGTAGTTCTTGAGGTCAAGGAACGGTAGAAGTACCATGTCGTACATACAGATTCGAAACTAGACTACAACGCCACATTTACGACTGCATTCCGGAGGCGAGATGCGAGTCAAAACCCCTAGTCCCTATGCGGAACATCGAAGGGCTGCTGTCCTTGTCTCAATAGCGAAACAATACGCTTCATTTGTTGCGGCTACACGCGTCTTTTTCATTAGTTTAGATGATACACAAGTCGGCGAGGATATGGTCGAGTCGAAGAGCGACTTGTGCGCGCTTAGCCTTCTTTGCGGTGATTGGATGAGGCAGCCTAACAGAGAGACGCTTCTACCGAAACTAGCTAGACACTCGAGAAATACAAATTGGCACTATTCCGGAATAAATCACGCTATTTCCACCCTTCTCCGACACTGGTCATCACAAACGCCGTGATGACCACAAGTCCAACCGAACCAAAGATGATCATGGTGATACCGGACGTTATTACGTTGAGCGTATTAAGACACACCCAGAACGTCAACGAGGCAAACGTGCACACACATGCGAAGATCAACACCAAGGTGCTCATACGATCGAGCGAGGCATAACGGCGTGACATGCCGGCTTCTAGTAATAAGCCAAATCGATGCCATTCTTCCACACCGTGTGGTCGTTTTACTACGGGAGCCTTCCTTTGCTTGTTTTTCCATTGGTGGTATGCGAGCGGGAGGTCGGTGCACATTTTGATCGTGAGAAGGGAGAGAAATGCCCCAGCCAAGTTGAGCATTACCGATCCGTAGAGGAAAACGCGCATTGCTTGCCAAGAAGCCGTCGTCGTCTTTGGATCCTCGCTGTCCACGTCTTCCACAATTTGGGCCAATGAAACCAGACCTCCTGCGAATAATGCCATCTGGAGGTTTTATTTAGGCCTGTAATGACAAATGAACGGTGAGACTCCGCACGTACCACGATCCCAACTGCCTCGGCTTGCTTTTGGTCCGCATCTAGCACCAATTTGACCGGATCAGGTAATTTTTCTGCATTATATTAGTAAATCTATTCACTGCTGATGTGTTAGACGACCTTGCCTAGTGTGGTTGGGGTCGACATTGGGCGTCGTAGGTGAAAGTTGGGGCAAAAAGCGAATCGAGGTGCAAATGAAATGCGAGGATGGCTTTAAGGCCCAGGGGATCGGCGCCTGTTTAGCCTTTACGATTTACAGCTACCCACTACATTGGGCCAGTGGAGGTCGGGTCGAATGTCTCGATTTGGAAAACACCACTTTGGACTCATCCATCGCCTTTGCCAAACTCGAAAAAGGTAAACCACGACGTAGAGTGGCCATTCGTTGTCTAATATCTACGGAGATTATCTTCACTCAAGCATTGGCGGACACGAAGCATGCCATAATCATTCGGTGCATATCTAAAAGACCCAGTTGATAGTGTTCTTCAAATCCGAAACTCTGGTTTCTGTACCATTGGCATGCTGTAATACCTTAAGACTCGTCATGAGATACGCCCTAGTTACTGCGCATTCGCCAGTACCCCTGGTTATTCTTTAATCCTTCATATCATTTGTTTAAACAAAAAGCACGATTGTTAATACGAGCAAGTGTAGAAATATGAGACTAGATATACATTGCTCAATCTCCGCAAGACCCGCGGTTCGTCAGTCAATCCGAATCATACCCTCAGCGGGCTCTGAAAGCCATTGAATCTCGTGGTTCATGTACGAATCGCCCGACGTCCATTTTCAAACCATACCTCTTCATCCCTCTCCCGTCTCCCCGCCGTGCCCTTTCCCAGTTGGCAGCAAATCCACCGGTTTCCAGCCGTCTTTTGCTAGCAACCCAGCTGGTCCTGCAGGCGAAACATACGAGGAATCCGGAAATGGGCCGCGTGATGAGAGAAAAGAAAGGGGAATCGACCCTGGGAGTTATGAAGAGAGCGAAGGCATGGGCGTTGGAAGAGCAGCGGGTTTGAATACTCATTTCGGGCGTAGGATGGTCTATAGCATCTCTGGGCACCGTTGGTGGACGCAGATGAATACGGGGAATCGAAAAGAGCTTGTACGGGCTGATGCTTCCTGTCATCGTCATAATACCACGAAAACCACCAATGTTATCCCCAACATCTCAGTCTCGTAAGAATGAATCGATTCGGCTCATTTGTATGATGGCAAGTCCATTCCTTGAAGAAAAGAGTTGTCAGTCTGGGAGGGATAGACACGGGGCAGGTACGCACCAACTACACCTTTTTATCGATGCCTCTGCGACCCAGGATGATTGCGTTAATGATCGCATTCTGATTGGCTTGTGCTTTAGCGTCTGTGTTGCGGGTGGGGGCCAGTGGCTAGGGGTCGCTGATGGGCTATTGAGCCCTCCCTCTTCCCGACGCAGTCGACGCGGTCAGGGGAGCCTTCTATTCCCACGTGACGGAATTAGTTTGAATCCACCTCTCCATTCCGTGCGCCTTCTTCCGATGTCTGGTCGGTGTTTGGCATGCACTGCCCCGCACCCATCTAATAGTCTCTAGTGCTTAATATGGTCGAAGTTTCCAGTACGGGCGTGGCTGTAGAGGAAGGGGGATCCAATTCGGGTAGGATGGATATGGGCGATCCAGGGTCCTCTGATATGCCATGCCAACGTGCCACGATGCATAAAGCTTGGTGAGGATGTTCGTAGGAAGAGTGGAGGTCGAAACCAAACAGCCGGTTGAAAGGGACGAGCGTGCCGTAGTCGGCTTTCATGCTTGGACCGCTTTCTCAGCAGCGATTCGAGAAGTGATCCAAAATGTAATGGTATGACGTCAAGTTATGGCGAGCATACTTGGATGTTGTTTCGGCTGCGTACCAGGATCCTGACTATGGCTTGACAGGTGGTGAGCATAAACATCGAGCGAAGCGGCGCACAAAGAACCCAAGTACTCACAGGAGAATATGTTAATGTACCGAAAAGAGCAGTAATATTGCTGGAGGATGTCTGACTTGTCGGTTGTGGAACCGCCAAAGGTTTGGCGAAACGCAAGGATTCCAGAGAAGTTCGTAGGGGTCATGGGTTACGAAAAGAGTCGATAAAAGGGGCATTGGTGTCTAAGCTGGCCAACCAGAAACTCCCCGACGTTGCGGGTACCAAGATCGAGAATGAATGGCGCGTGATGGCTATTGGTATCCAAATATAGAGGGTGTCACTAAATATACAAGAAGACACTACAAATCAGCGTTTGTCTGTTTACATTTGGAACGAGTTTAGCTTGATGCAGTGTATACATGATCGCCCATATCGTCTCTGCGGGGATATCTCCCATACGAAGAGATTCCAAACGTGCTGAAACGAAACCTTTCGAAGAGAATAGTGGTGACCTCTGGATTCCGGACGAAAAGAGACAGATGAAATGCGAAAGTGATGATGCCTCGTGGTCCAGGGATCACGAGAAACGGGTGCTCAATAGACTGTCGGAGTTTGATTCCATCGATTCGGGTCTGTTGTACAATTGGCTGGTTGAGGTCGGGTCGATGTCCCGATTTGGATTCACCACCTTGGACTCACCATCGCCATCGAAATATGCCCGAGTTTGGATTTCTGAAAAGGCCTTTCAAATGGAACAAATCACGTCGTAACAAAGGAGATCCAAATCCGGGTGGCCGGATGACTCCCAGTGACCTTCTCGATATCCCATCTTCTATCTCCAAAGCCACGGATCTTCGTGACCCTATAAAGGAGACGACGGAAGCCCTGAAAAAGATGCTGGAAACTGCAAAAGTAAGTGTCTATATAGCAACAGCTGACGCTATTTGGTCCTGATAACGATACAGAGTAGGGGTCCGTTGGGCGAGGAGTGGAAGGCTCCCCTTAGAAGACTTCTGTTCCACCACGATACCTTTGAGAGCCAGAACAAGCACCTCGACGATGATTTCAAGATAGATCAGATACCCCCGCCTCCCGAACCGACTGTTATCCACCCACTCGAAACGTATACAAGGCAAGTGCATTGTCGTCGCACCCTATGGCTCCCATTGAACCTTTCCCAGGGAACTCAATATAGCCTATCGGCTGTTGTATGAAAGCAAGGCTGCCGAGTCTTCCGTTGTAAACAACGACGCCAAAAGAGCCCCCAGCGATGAAACTATTACGAAGATGATTGCCGATATGGACCAGATCTTTGAGGAATATACTGTCCGTGTGGCGTTTATCCGACTGTATCAGAGATGTGACTCGATTATAGGACGCTTTACACAAGTTCGCCGCTCAGTCGATTGTCCAGTTCAAGCCGGACCAATCACAGTCTAATCAAGAACCCGCCTCGGATGGTACGTACCGTCACCAAACGAAACCTTCCGTCTTCAATACACTTTCTAGCTCATCAGCTGCGGAAAGTACTCCCCAACGTATATGGAGTTCAGCACGTTCCCTGCCTCACGGGCACACGAGAGAAGACTATCGCGACCATTAGCAAATGGGCCAATGAAAAAACCGACTCAAAGCCTATCTTTCTTCTTTTGGATGTCGCGGGATCAGGAAAGTCCACTGTAGCTAAGCATATGGCAAATCAGTGGACTCGGGAGAAACGGCTGCTGGCGCGATACTTCTTTTCGCGGGACACAGCAACAACCATGAGCACGGACATGTTCTGCTCGACGGTGGCCGATGCCTTTGTTGCACATGATCGAAAGTTCGAGGCTCTAATAAAAGCCTTTAAAGAGCGTCCGGACATTAGGCTGCTCTCATTCGAGGAAAAGCTCAATGGTCTCGTGATAAGCCCACTGGAAGAGCTCAACCAAGACGCCATTCTAATCATCGACGCCTTGGACGAATGTGACAACGAGCATGGGAGTCATGACGAACTCCTGAATGCCCTGTATAGCCAGCGATCCTCTAGCCCGCGACTTCGCATTCTCGTGACCGGACGACCTGAATTTGACATCAAGCAATGGGCCCGTCGCTCCGGAGTCCAATATGCAAATTTTGCTCAATTGGAAGGCAGTAGCAAGGACGTGGAGATGTATATCAAGCATAGACTTCAGGACTTGCCCAATATTCAAGATCGCCTCTACCAAGTAATAAAGCATGCAGAGGGTGTGTTTATTTGGGCCCGTATCGCATGTGATTTGGTAGACAACAGCGCAGATATCGACGGTCTGCTGGAAGAACTAGGAAAGGAAGTCAGCTTAGACTTTCTATACAAGGTGGCTTTAAGACAGTCAATACCCAGGAACGAACGATCTCAACAAGCGTTTACGACGGTCCTTCAGATGATATTGGCGGCTCGCGAACCACTTTCGATCGCAGAGCTGGAACT
>KN824342.1:84184-94768 GCA_000827415.1 Serendipita vermifera MAFF 305830
GATGGCTGACGACGTTTTGGCGCGTTGTTGCTCGCAGGTCGTGAGTATGGGTGTTATCAGAAGCTGGCCGTGATCGCTGACGACGTTTTGGTGCCTTTCCGCTCTTAGGAAGTACGTATCTGCGTTACCAGAAGCTGGCCGTGATGGCTGACGACATTTTGGCGTGTTCCACTCTTAGAAAGTATGTATCTGCGTTATCGGACAACCAGAGTTATTGCTGAAGATGTCTTAACACGTTCTCGCCTCCGTAGACGGTCCGTATTTATACTGCGTATTCCTCAATGGCTGCTAATCCCTATTATCTCATACTTACAACCGTAGGATGTGCGTATCGAAGTTGTAAATGAATTAGTGATTCACTGACAAGCATCCCCTTCGTTCGTGCTGATAGGACGTGCGTATTATTACTGCACCTTTAAAACGCTTTTACTTATTTTATATCTTATATACGTTCACGTAGGAGGTATGTTCTGAGCCCACGATGTTACACTTTGCTCAAATTCCATCTGCTCTACGCTAGAAAGTGCGTGTGCGTTCATAACCACGAATTTAACTAATTTCTCTCCTAAATAAAGTTGGTATGTGCCCGTTCAAACTGTGCCTGGGTGTTGTCTACTAATGCCGTTACTGTGTCATGCCTTTAGAAGGTATGTGAGGACCTTCTGTTGTCGCTCTCACAAGGGCCACACATGCTTATCCGCGATTCCAGAAAGTGCGTAACGTCTTTGATTTGATATTTTCTCTTGCTTTAACGTTGGTCATCTGAATTGGCAGGAAGTACGCATTTACACTATGTCCCATATCGTCTGAAGGCTATATGCTAACTTCATTCTTATAGTTTGTGAGGACAATGTTATCGATTATTCTATGACTAAGCATTTTCTTTAGGAGGACCGTAAAGCGGAGTTACCGCAGTATATCTAGCAGATAGGGGTAATAGAACTACAAGATTCGTCGGGGTATGTAGTTTCCCTCATTGCCGCCAAAATCAAATGCGATCTAACCCTGCTAGACTAATTGAACTAGGCAACCCTGGTTTCTGGGAAGGTTACGAAAGGGAATACTTTTTGGAAAACCATTACGTTTTGTGAGAAGCTCGACTTCTATGGATTTCGTACTAGTGCTGTCTAGTTAGGAATTGATCAATGTAACGACCTGGACCTGTCACTGATGTAAAGCTCAACTGGACATTCTGGCCTCGAAGGGAAGTTGATCAGAACCAAAACTTGAGTCTAAGGTATTCAACAAAAGCGTTTTGATCCGGCATATCGAGCTGCTATAGTTGGTCACAAAAACAACTTTCTTTTATAATGGACAGATGCTTTCGCGAAACTGTGCATGTGTTTCTTGTAGGAAGTGCAGAAGCAAATGCACAGGCATTTCGGATAGATTGCATAAGAGACTCGTGTACTGGTACGGCGAAGAAGTGGATAGTGATAAGAACAATAAGGCTGCGGAGTGCGGCGAGGCGTAGCGAGAGTTGTGTAGGCACAATCATGGAGAACCTATGGCCATCAAACCGGAAATAACGGGAGCAGTACACAATAGAGCGAACTTAGCATTTAAAGGATGTTTATGGGGGAAACTGATGACTTCTTTGCCTAGGGGTTAACAGGAGAGGCGAAAGAGATCTTTGGCATCGTGTTCGACGACGCATAAATGACATATATCACACATCTGCTTGGCAAGAGTGGAGGACGAAATAAAGCTCACAACCACTACGTCTGGTAGTGGGGTTTATAACCCTTTCTGCTTTGGTTCTCACTCTCGCCCTTGTCTTCAGCATTTTTTCTTCTCTGGTTCGGACAATTCAAAGGCGTCGATCATATCCACATCTACTGTGAAATATCGTCGTTCTGTGGGAGCAAAGAATAAAGGCCCAGTGCGTTAGAACCGGAGCCGCCAATTAATTCAGGCGAATAATTCAGGATTCTGGAAAATTCCCTTCTCTAATGCTCATGGCAGTCAGATGGCCGATTGCCCGCAGAACTGGGAATGCCTTTCCGGCCGCGACATATGGTCCGTCGGGTGAATCCACGTAGTCACTTATGATCGCAATAATTTCCCCTTCATTTCCAGGCGAAGCACTTACTTGACGGCTGGCATTGAATATATTGCGGCTTTTCTCTAGGGTGGCCAGCTCGACTGGAGGAACCCTTGAATGTGTCTCTTAGCGAACTTTATTCCCATGTCTGGGTGCAGATATGTCGATGCCGCATGCTTGGCTGGGGAGACTATAATAACTACTGGCGATCTGGATGCATAGAGGGCTATCGAGGTGGAAGCGGATAGAAGGGATATGCATTGGGCAAAGAATAGCGGGAAAGACGAAAGTAGAAAAGCTTGGGTAGGATTGGAGTTTGAGTTGGCTCTTATTCGGAGGCTGGGACCAGCTGAGTTACTTTTCAAGCTCCGCGAGGCAACGTGAGCTTCAAATCCCCTTATCAGTTGTAGTTGGACCGTTTAAATTCTATGTATTATGAAATCAACTATCAAAAACATCATCACGTCTGTCGTCAAATGAAACCCAGAAAGCATAGGGAAAGGAAAAGAGGGTTGGTATAATCCCAAGTACGTAGTACCAAAGCAAAGAGAGACATAGAATTTCTTTATGGATTGGAAATCCTTGTGGGATCGAGTTTGCTGATCCACGCGTGAAGTTCCTTTTCATTCGGAGCAGAGAAAACATGCGAGTTTGAAGACGTAAAGAGTGTGAAAAGATGAGGTTTCTGCACGCATGCATCAGCAAAGAGATCTAGTGTTCATCGGGGATGACTCACTCCAAGGAGGGCTACCATATCGACGCTGGATTCGACCTTTACTCCCGTCAGGCTGATGACGCCCACCTCCTCGAGTTCATTCGAATGACTGTATATATACAGATGAGGCCTGCATTTGAATCAGCACCAATCCAGCTGTGTCGGGCAACCATACACACCGCCGAAGAACGAACCACAGTTTCTGCCAGGTATCCTCGCCAGCATCGGTTAACAGTAGCAAGTATCCTGCTTTGTTGACATATCCCTAAGAGAGCCAGGAGCAAACACAAAAATCTTGCTAGTTGCTCACGATCTGGGCACCAACTTTGTTTGGGCGACTAATTTAACTGAAATAGGAAGTTCCAGGGCCGGGGCAGGTATGGCATCCTCTTCGTCTGGTTCTTGACTAAGAACAATCTACACTGAAATCAGATCAAGTCCATGGACATGTCCTATGAAAACGCACCTGTCCACGATGTCAAACTTCTTCTGCCATAACGCGAGAGTATCACGCAAAATATCTTCCTGTGGCCGACCACTGGACTAAGGCTGAGGAGGACTAGATGCCAGGATGACTTTGATGGCCTGTACATCCGCTGACCGCTTTTCCGTGGCCACAAGACGTTCGTAATCTTCTACCACGGGTATGCCACGTGGCCTCCATGGTCCCAAGGCTTCTTCACCTCTTACGTACTTTTCCGACGTATCAAGCCTCCACAGGTCTTTAGCTGACCGGGTGAGCGGCGGCGTCAACTTGAGTGAGAATATAGCACTTGTTTTCGCGAGACGCTTCGTCGAGCTGAAAATGGGGGCAAATCGTGATGGTGCACCAGCGTCGCGGGCCTGGATAGCCACAGCCATATCCATAGAGAATACGACTGGGTCAAGGCAGGTATCTATATCTACCGACCAGCTGATTTGAAGTAAGATCCTCTGGCCAGAAGCGGTGACCCTGTTCAAGAGGGAGGAGTCGTGCATGGACGAGTCCCATGGGGTATCGAGTGCCAGAGCCATCTGGTTTGAACTCGACGGTTTGCTGCTTTCCCAGTTTGATTTCGACGAGTTCTTTTGACTCTGATTCGTGAGCCCGGCCTTTTCCGTCCAATAAACGAATGTTCCCTATCCGTATTTTGGTAACCGCTACCCAAGGTAACTGCTTCCCGGAATTGGAAGAAAGGGTAAGTCGAAGACGGCGTTGTAGGCCTTGACGCAATGAGAACGACCCGGGGTCCAGAGGACTCTGGGATAGGACTGGGACTGGGTTATATTTCCCATCCGAACCCAGTTCACAAATGGTGAGCCAAGACACAACGTCATGCACCTGTTCGACTACAAAGTCGTTCTCCGAGCGCCGCATGGTCGTAGATTGGGATTCGAGTTCGTAGGGGCCGATCCGTTGGGTTTTGGTCGAACATTGTGCTGTTCGCGCATCTCGTCCCAACGCTCCATTCGCTCCAGGTACGTGGCTTTAAGAGACGCAAAGAGCTCGATTGGAGCATAGTCTTCTCTCAAATACGCCAGTATCTTAGGAGTGGCAATGAGCTGGAACGTCCGCTTGAATTTAAGCTCCGACGAGCCGGCACTCGTGAGGCCGACTGTGGGAGATGAATAAATGTCCTATGATTTGGTACTCGGTACTGTAATGGAAGCCAGTCGAATTTGGAGGTGAATGGACGCGAAATCGTTTGACCCGAGGCCGTTATCCTGTTCCACACGCAGGAAGAAATTGACTTTGGACCCAGGCTGGATGTTTGTACCAATAGGTGAAGACGCTCTGGTGGAAACATTTGATCCATTACGACTCTTGGGTGGCGGTGTCACACTGGCGATTTTGATATCGACTCTACAAGAGCCAATGGTCTCTGCCGTATATCGGCAAAAGATAGGGACGGTTGAAGTGGACGAAAGTCGTCTGGAAAGAGGGGCGAGGGACACTAGAGCATTTCCAATAAAGGAGTATCTTGGAGCTGTGAGCGGAGGGAATGAAAGCGAGACTGAGTCACTTACCACGCTATTATTCTGGAAATATATTGGTAATCGAGGTATCTCGCTGGTGTAGTCGACATTGGGTGTCTTAGGCTGGGTCGAATGTCTCGATTTGGAAAAATGTCAACAACAGACCTTGGACTCATCCATCGCCCGTCGCTGAAATCAAAACACGTCGTGGCCTAATATAAGTGGCCATTCCACGTCTAATACCCACAAATATTATCTTGGCTCGAGCATTGGCGCATATAACCACTCACTCCAGTGACGAACGCACGCCTGAAAGACCCGGTTGATTGTCTTCTTCAAATCCTAAACTTCAGTTTCTGCAATTTCTACATATTGTGGTATCCCAGGATCCGTCTCTCCTGCTTCGGCATGGGATACGTCTTGCCCCCTCTTACGCTTTGGTCTCACGCATTTTAGTCCCCAGCAGTTTCTACTCGCTCAGTCGAAGAGTCAGTTACAGAAATTACCGTGCTCCTTGGTCTGGTACGTGGGCGACGACATCTAGGCGAAAAGTTGGGTACCATTCCTTCACGAGCGCGCCCCTAGTAGGCTTATTTCATCCTCACGCGATAGCTTAACAATCCATTATTCCAATTAATGACGTATCGTCTCTTTTACTCTGGATGATTTCCAGCTACTGTGCATTCGCCAGTACCCCTGGTTATTCTTTAATCCCTTCATGTCATTTGTTTAAACAGAAAGCACGATGGTTAATATGAACAAGTGTAGAGATAAGAGACTAGATATACATTGCTCAATCTCTGTAAGGCCCGCGGTTCGTCAGTCAATTCCAGTCATACCCCTCAGCGGCCTCTGAAAGCCATTGGATCTCGTAGCCCATGTACGAATCGCCCAACGTCCCTTTTCAAACCATACCTCTTCGTCCCTCTCCCGTCTCCCCGCCGTGCCCTCTGCCAGTTGGCAGCAAATCCACCGGTATCCAGCCGTCGTTTGCCAGCAACGCAGATGTTCCTGCAGGCGGAACATACGAGGAATCAGGAAATGGGCTGCGTGATGGGAGAAAAGCAAGGGGAATCTACCCTGGGAGTTATTGTTAAAATGTACACTAGAGGCGGATGAGCTCGGGGGCAAGACCAGTGTATTACGATGCTAACCTAGAGGCGGATGAGCTCGGGGGCAAGACCAGTGTATTACGATGCTAACCTAGAGGCGGATGAGCTCGGGGGCAAGACCAGTGACGGTCTGTGCGCCGAGCCATCCGCCGTTATATACATAAGCTACTGATTACATAATCTAACGATACGACTCCCTGAATCAGGAGCTTAAATATGAGACGACTCCCTGAACCATGTCAGGGGTCGACGGTCACGGCGCGAGGCCGAGCATTTCTCGGAATCGAGTAAACTTGAGGGGTCCGAGAGGTTTTGTGAATATATCGGCAGGATTATCGGTGCCAGCAATATGTATAACTTTTATTTCGTTGTCGGCGACTTTCTCGCGAATCCAATGATAGCTACGATTAACGTGCTTCATCGTGCTCTGATGCTCGGGGTTCTTCGCCACTTGGATGGCAGAATTATTATCGACAAATAATGTCGACGGTGCTGAAATATCATAACCAATTTCATCTAGGAATTCGCGCATCCAAATCATTTCGCACCCGGTGGCAGATGCGGTCGTGTACTCTGACTCCGTCGACGATAGCGAAGTATGGCGCTGGAGCCGACTGCTCCATAAGACCGCACCACCACCAACCGACATTACGAAACCAGAAGTCGAACGCGAATTATCGACGTTTCCTCCCAGATCGGCGTCAGCATAAGTCACAAACGGTTCTTTGGATGCACGATCAGGCCCATAGGTGAGTTTGAAGTCTCGAGTCCCCTTCAAATATCGAATTACTCGTTTTATTGCTAACCAATGTTCTCGTCCAGGGTTTTCGCTGAACCTACAGAGGACGCCGACTGCGTACGAGATGTCCGGGCGTGTCGCAATAGAGAGGTAAAGTAATTTCCCGAGGGCTTCCCGGTAAGGAACATTTTTCATTTCCTCTTTTTCTTCGTCGCTAACCGGGCACATCTTGCTGGACAGGTGTGCCTTCTCCGACATGGGCGTACTCGTCGTATTGCAATCTCGCATGCGATACGTCTCCAGGATTGAGTCGATGTAGGCCGGTTGCGACAACGATATGGAACGATTTTTACGATCTCGCTCGAGTTTCACGCCAAGAATAAAAGAGGTAGGGCCCTGTTCGTGAATCTTGAACCGTGCGCGCAGCTCATCTTTCACCAATCTTATAGCCTCCTTCGACGACGACGCCAGTACGAGGTCATCAACGTGCACCGGCACGACCATTTTCACGCCCTCGCGCTCATAAATGAAGACGCTATGGTCGCTCTCGAGTCGCTGGAATCCGATTGACGTAAGTGCGTCGTGCAGCTTTCGTGACCATATTCGTGGCCCTTGCTTAATTCCATACAGCCCCTTGAGCAATCGTAGCACCCACTCGGACCCTTCGTACCCTGGAAATTCGACACCTTCGGGCTTTCGCATATAGACCTCAGCATCGATGTCGCCGTTCAAGAACGCGGTCGAAATGTCTACCGACTCGAGCTCCCAATCTTCCATTGCGGCGAGTGCGATTACCGTTCTCAGGGCGCCAAAACGAGCCGTTGGTGCAAACGTTTCGGTGTAGTCGACACCTTCTCGCTGCGCGTAGCCCTTGGCTACAATTCTGCCCTTATATTTATCAATGGACCCGTCTGCCTTTCGCTTTATTTTGAAGACCCAACGGGAGCCAATTGCACGCTTCCCTTGTGGTAGTCTCGCTAACGTCCACGTCCCGTTTTCAAGGTGAGCTTTGACCTCGTCTATCGCGCTCGCGAGGTATTTATCACCATCGGGACGTTGCAGCGCTTCAGCCAAAGTCTTCGGCTCGATGACCGTTGATGTATTCAATGCGCATTCCACCCCGTCAACAACAGGAATGAAAATAAAGTCGGGTCGTAGTGGATTTGAAGGCGGCTTGGAACGCGGAACGTTCCAATCTTTTTGTGCAACCGTTGCTTCTAGTACGTCCTCCTCCTCGCCTGACTCGTCGTCGCTGCTCTCAACAATTCGCTGACTTGCTATAGGCTCTCGCATGGCTGTTCGGCGCACCGGCGCTACATTCTCTGGCCGTTTTTCGAAATAGGTTTTATCAAGTAGCCCTTTTAGCTCGCGTGCCCCTACGCGAGATTGCGCACGCGGTGCTGGAGGAGCAGGGTTGTCGTCATTACCAGCAGCCTGCTGGTCATTGTCTGGTGGCATTGGGTGATGGACCGGCTGGCCACCCACCACGACGGCGGGCTCCCGACCTTCGGGGCCTTGGTCCCCAGGCGGCGGCATCTCGTCATCGTGCGGCGCCTCGTCATTGTGTGGGGGTGCATCATCGGCATGCGGGGGTGCATTAGGCAGTGCCGGTACGTTTTCCTTTAACGCTATCGGCTCGGGCTGATCGTCTGGAATCAGCATCGGCGTCGACTCCCTGGGGTGCTTGGTGCCGGGGAAGTCCCGCTCGTCAAATATTGCGCTATCGCTATAGATGATCTTTCGTGACGATGGGTCGTAAAACATCCACCCTGTTCTATTCGACGGGTACCCGACAAACAAACACTTCTTCGTATGCGGTTCAAGGGCTCGACGCTGGTCTTTTTGAACATGAACGTACGCGGCACATCCAAAGACGCGCATTCGTTTCACTGACGGTTTCACCCGATGCCAGTGCTCATACGGCGTCTTCCCCTCATGCACTCGCGCATGGTTCATCTCGTGGACGCACGCAAGGACTGCCAGGCCCCAGAACGATGGTGGGAGGTTCGCTTCGACAAGTTTTGTCGTGGCACCCTCGGCGATCCAACGGTTTACACGTTCAACTCGCCCGTTTTGTTCTGGAGTGGCACGAATCGTATGTTCTCTTATGATACCAGCCGTGTCGCAAAACTTTTGGAACTTTTCACTGACGAACTCCCCTCCTTTGTCGTCACGCAGATGCTTAATTCGGTGCCCGGTCTGGTTCTCTGCCATCGCTTTATACTGCTGGAATGCTTCAAATGCCCCGTCCTTGCTCCGGAGTAGTGACAAGGTCACGTACCCAGACGCTTCGTCGACGAAGGCCATCCAGTAACGCGCGCGACTGGGGAACGCTTCGGTATGAATAGGACCGTGGAGGTCCGTGGAGACACGATAGAGGAGCGTGCTGGAACGCTCGCTGGGGGTGGTATGGGAAGCTCGCGTCTGCTTCCCGGAGATGCACGGGGTGCATAGCGGGTCGGGTTTTGCACTCGAGTTGATCCGGAGATCATTCACGAGGCCAAGGCGGATAATAGAGTCGAGAGTCTGGTAGTTGACGTGTGCGAGGCGTCGGTGCCACAAGTCGAGGTCCATGGGGACAGTGGTAGCCGCGTTGGCAGCCTCGGCGGGGATGATGCGTCCGTCGAGGTATGCCACACAGCGTTCGTTGATACGCGCCGTCATGCGCAGTTCTCCATTCTGGTAGAACTCCATACAATGCTTGTTGATCCGTATCTCATAGTTCTCATGTCGTACCAGTGATAAAATAGAGACTAAATTGGATCGCAGATCTGGTGCAAATAAAACATTAGGAAAAGTGACGAGACTCTCGCTAAATTGCCCGTTCACCCAAGGCTGAAATATTACATCGCCTTCACCCTTCGACTGGATCTGACTACCGTTTGCCAGTCGGATGGCACGGACCAATGGTCGAAGTGTTGCAAAGAAATTCTTGTCGGACATCATGATGCGAGTCGCCCCTGAGTCGGCATTCAGGTCAGAGTGAGCTTCGGGTGGAATGGGAATGGTACTTGCAAGGGCAGCAAACTCGTCATGACTACTGCTTTCCCCATCAGGAATGGACTCGGAGGCGATGTTGGCATTGGCATTGGTGAGGTAATTTTGCTGGGCAGCTTTCTTGATCCTACAGTCACGTTCGATATGACCAAGATTCTTGCAGAAATAGCACTTGCATTGCTTTTTCAATGTCGTTGACCCTGAGGAGGAGGTGGCAGTGGACGGTGGCGTCGATTCAGACCTTGGTGGGGAATAAGGCTTGTGGCGATTGCTGTGCCTCCAATCGGCAGCAGCACGGAGAGCGGTGATGTTTTCACGAGTTGCATGTTTTCGTTGGTTATCTTCAGCCAAAAATGCGGTTTCGACCATTTGAAGCGTAAGTGTATCTTGAATGAAGAGCGAAGAGCGAAGAGCACTGTAGTCCTCGGGGAGAGCCCGGAGGAGTGCCATGATAATAAGCTCCTCATCAAGTGTTTTGAGCGTGTAGAGGGTTGTTGTCGTCGATCCGCTGGTGGATGACACAGTGACAGTTGGGCCGGAGGTGGTGCCGATGGGCCGGAGGGACTGAACGTGTTGCATTGCTGCTTTAACGCGCGTGACAAGTGAGGAAAGATCTTCATTCTCTTCTTTCTTGATACTGAAAAACGTGTCCATCGCGTTGAAGCGGCTCCCTGGAGTGCGACTGTTGTGGGCCGATTCAAGCTGTTTCCACATGAGCACGGGCTCGCCTTCAATCCCATGAACATGTGTAGCATTAGTCTGATCGAGTGTCATTTCAATGGCCCCAGCAGCCTGCATGGCTCGCTTGTCCCAATCGGGCTGGTCGGCTGTGTCGCTCGGTCGGGTCTCCTTTCCATGAACGAGGTTGAAGAGGTTTTGAAAACGAAAATATGCGTTGATTTTTCGCGACCATTCTTGATAGTTGTCTTTTTCGAGTTGGGGAACACCCGACAGATCCTTCAATCCTGACATCCTTCTAGTTCGGAGGAGGTGTGGGACTGTATAGGATGACGGCGAGGAA
>KN824342.1:95004-105508 GCA_000827415.1 Serendipita vermifera MAFF 305830
CCGCCGTTATATACATAAGCTACTGATTACATAATCTAACGATAGTTATGAAGAGAGCGAAGACATGGGCGTTGGAAAAGCAGCGGGTTTGAATACTCATTCCGGGCGTAGGATGGTCTATAGCGTCGCTGGGCACCGTTGGTGGACGCAGATGGATATAGGGAATCGAAAAGGCTAATGCTTCCTGTCATCATCATGATACCAAGAACACCACCAATGTTATCCCCAACATCTCCAGTCTCCTACGAATGAATCGTTTGGGCTCATTTTGTGTGACAGCGAGTCGATTCCTTGAAGAAGAAAGTTGTCAGTCTGGGAGGAATAGACACGGGGCAAGAACGCACCAGCTACGCCTTTATATCGATGCTTCTGCGATCCAAGATGATTGCGTTTAATGATCGCATTCTGATTGGCTTGTGCTTTAGCGTTTGTGTCGCGGGTGGGGGGCCAGTGGTTGGGGGTCGCCGATGGGCTATTGAGCCCTCCCTCTTCCCGACGCAGTCGACGCAGTCCGGGGACACTTTTATTCCCACGTGACGGAATCAGTTTGAATCCACCTCTCCACTCCGTACGCCTTCTTCCGATGTCTGCTCGGCGTTTGGCATGCGCCGCCCTGCACCCATCTAATCGTCTCTAGTGCTTAATATGGTCGAGGTTTCCAGCGCAGGCGTGGCTGATGGCTCTGTAGAGGAAGGGGGATCCAATTCGGGTAGGGCGGATATGGGCGAACCCAGCGTCCTCTGATATGCCATGCGAGCGTGTCACGAGGGGAAAATCTTGACGAGAACATTCGTAGGAAAAGAGTGGAGGTTAAAATGGAGGAGTCGTTGAAAGGGCACCCCTGTCACATTAAAAAAGGTACCTAATAGGCGTAAAAAAAATGGCCGAAAAAGGTATCTAATAGGGTCCAAAATCATGGGATGTCCCGCGCGATCCCGGGACATCCCAATCCGGGGCCGCTCCATGGGACGTCCCGTCGAATGGTATGCCGCCAAGTTGCAAGGAGATGTATATATTTATAGCTCATTCCTATTATGTATTAATCCCAAATAGAGAGTCTAACATGTAAAAGAGATGAAGGTAGCCTTGCCAGGCGCCATGTCCCGATTTACTGACTTTACGTACAGAAAGTAAGTTACAAATGTTGTATAACGTACTAATTACAGCCTGTTATTATTGAAGTTGACCTGGCTTACTGCCCCTATACCTCTCGTTTGGCCAGACGTAGTCGCTCATCCATGGTTGTAAAGAAATATGGGACATCCCACAGTGTAGGTATACATGGGATGTCCCAAGGCAAAGGTGAGTGCCTGGGACGTCCCATTGGATAGCTCGGTTTGGGACGTCCCAAAGCGAATGTAGGTAGGGGCTTGGCGTCGAGACGACTGCACCTATAAGCGTCTGATGAGTTTATTTAAATGCAAATAGAGGGATCTTGTGAGAGAGATGGCGTAGCAGCCTTCCCGGTGAGTGGCCCGTCCATCTCGGAGGTCGCCTCGTATATTTGCATCCCCAGAAGTCTCACTACTGTCAGAATGTCCCGATGGTACCACCTACATATTGGACGTCCCGTCCGAGTGCTGTACTACCAAGTTGCCTGTAGAGAAATAGAGTATTCCTATGGCTCGAGCTTTGCTAGACGTAACCCACTCCTTCACGCATGGAACGCTGTATGATTGAACGGGATATGGGACGTCCCATAGTGTAGATAAGCATGGGACATCTCAAGACAAAAGTAGGCCTGGGACGTCCCATGGGATAGCTCGGTCTGGGACGTCCCAAAGCATGAAACATTCAAACGTGAAGGTACTAGTCTAGGGCATCAAGAGCACCGTATCTACGAACACCCTACAAGTGAATTTAAATGCGAATAAGAAGGTTTTATGTGAGAGACGGCGTAAGGGCCCTCCCAGTGAGTGGCCACCCCCTTGAAAGTTGCCTCGGATGGCTACATTCGACTTCGCACGTAATAGGATAACCCACAATTTTTATTACTTTGAAATGTTTCAATAGTAGCTTTCATATATCGAGGAAATCTCGCTGGCCTGGCCGCATGGGACGTCCCACCTGTAGCGCCTGGGCTCGGGACGTCCCATGGGCGAGATGGTGGCTGGGACGTCCCAGACATTCACTTAAAAAGCTTTTTTGAATCCATATAGCACCATTTTTTATTCGAAAAGAATTGTAACAATCAACATACAGTGGTGAGAACGCCACAGCTATTTCCTGTTCCTCGCCACCTTTTTGCGCATGGCAAGATCCTCCCCGTCAACATCATCGGAACTCCTTACCCTTTTCTTACTCGCTTTCCCCTTCCCTTTACCACTTTTCTTTGCTTGATCAGTCGGCCCATCGGACTCGCTTGATGGCGATTCGGAGCGTTCCGTTGTGGTATTTGCTGAGGGACAAAGACGCGTTATTATGGCTCGGAGTGACTATCTAATAACTTGAAGCCTCACCATCTTCGTCCTCCTCTTCAGTTCCAAATGTCCCCTTCACTTTGAGGACGCGTTCACGATGGGCCTTGGGGTCTTCCGTTTCGTCGTCGCCTCGCCGCACCAGAATCTTTCCCTCGTCTGTGACAACCACTGGTTGTTCGTCTAGAGGTAACTCCGAAACGGGTTCAGCTCCTTCGACCGCATACGTGTGTATAGTTTGGACCCCACTAGGGGAGGTCTTAATCCACAAATTATCTAAATAGATAGGTGAGCTTTCCGCAATTTGGGGCATCTGAACTGACCTATGGGTGTATACTCCAGTGCGAGGCGGTCAGTTTGAAAAGGGCCGCGATCCCTGTTCAGCTTTCGCAATACGTCCTTCCTTTCGTCGGGCGCTATAGATTTCAGCTTCGTTCCAGGAAGTCCAGGCCAAATCTCCGTCAATGGCCATCCAATCAAAACTGCGTCAGTCTCTTTGCATTTTTGGATGGAATTTTGCCACGGATATGAACCCTTGTAGTTTCTCGGCTTGGAATTACGTGCAGCGGCTTGCCAGGGGGCCGTCATTACTGCCATTAAGTACTGGGTAAGTACGCCCCTTGCTGTCACCATTGAACTGACCTTCCATGCGCTTCATCCACTTCACAAGCTCGCTGCGTTTAATTTCTCGATCCTTCAGATTCAGGATAAACTCTGGACCCTGGTAAGGCATCCATCCGTCATCCTCGGCAGGATCAACGCCTCTGTTTGGGGGCTTAGTCCGCTGTGGGTTGTGCTATAGAGATACGTACGCAGTCTTGCTGATCAAAAAATTCTTCAACTGGTCCAATACAGGTCCATGCGTGTCCCACATTTCCATTCCGATGGTGCTCGATGAAAAAATATTACTGATTGCTGGGTTTTCGCCGTCTTGAGGGAGAACCACGATTCCTGCCGTCAACATTCCGCTCTGGTTCATCTCCCCCCAGCACTGAAAATATGTGAGCCCGGATACTACCTTCTCTTGATCTCAACCATCTTACCATGTCGGTCACAGCCTTTGTATGTTCGTCTATGCGCTTTTTACGAGGCAGCTGAGTTGAAAACTCGGCCTTCACAGCCGCTCTCATCTTCGAATCCCTTTCACGGATGGCCTCTGCTAGAATGTTTTCATGTTCTTCCTTTGGGATTGCCTTCCAGCGGTCGCTTAATTCTTGCATCATTGCTTTGGTGCCTCCTTCTGAAACAATATCGGTGAGAATTGGTCTATTTGATGGCGTCCAAACTCACCGGGAAGCTCACCACCATTATCGGCTCGGATTGTTTCCATTTCCTTCGCTAACCAATAATTCCAGGGATTCGGCTTCCGGCCCTCGCGCTTCGAGAGACCTGTATGCGTCCAGGCGACGCTTTGGCTAATCCCGTCCCTGCAAGCAATGGCTTGCAGTTTGGCCGTGAATTCTGAGGTTAGATTGGTAATTTGCTTGATCGCATCGTCCGATGGCCGACCGGAGCGAACCTGCCAATATTGTGGACGCTGCTCCCATGGCGATCCAGCTCCTAGATCTCCGAGTTGAGCAGGCAGCCCTGATCTGGCCGTTGTAGCCAACCCGAGTGTGGAACTATCTGGTTCCAGGAGTGCCATTTCCACCAGATCTTCGTCATTGAACGCGTCCTCACCAAATTCAATATATGGGACCAGCGATGAGGTATCGTTTGCGGCATGGCTATCTGGTTGTGTTTGCTTGTCCTTTTCTGCGTATGGGACGAGTGAAGAGGCGTCATTTGTCAAGTCGTGGGGCACATCCTTCTTCCCCCCCTTCTTTCTGCCGCTCCCCTTCCCCTTTTTCATCGGCTGGTGTTCTTTAACCGCCAAAGCAGACACGTTTCTCTTTTTGACTTCTTTCGTGGCCTTGGGGACCGAAGATTGGCCTTTGCGACGACCGATCGGTGGGGTGTTGCGATCATCCTCTTCGTCTTCAGAGTGATCACCTTTCCATTCATCGTCACGGCTGCTATCGTCTCCTTCGGAGTCATCTGTGTAGGTGACGAGGGGCGCAGTGCTTTTGGCGCCGCCGTTTTCGGGAGGGTGGCTGGGGACCTTGACTGGGATCACACGTTGGGGATACGGGACAAAAGGTACGTGTGCAGAGTCTTCAGCAGTGGGATTTGGAGTTGACGTTTTGCTTGGAACAGACTGGAGCATCACCATCGGTTTGATCGATGTGGTGGTGGCACTCTTATCATGCATCGGGAGGCCAGTATCCCTAGGAACCGTCTTAGTGGTGGTAATTTGACCAGGTGCCGGGGTATCTCCATTATTCGGAGTGCCGTTGGTGTTTAGGTCGGGAGAGCCGTGCTCGCCATCGTCTTCCTGAGTGGGTGGCCCATTGGCGTTGTTCTCATTGGATCCCACGTTTGGTGCTTGAATGACCTCGTTTGGACTCAGAGAAGGTCTCTCTTGGTTATCTGGACGCGGGATAGTGGAACTCGCGCAGCCCACGTTCGCCTCCGCCCCCTGGGCAACTGGAGTCCCCGCCACGTTTTGGCCTGCAGAAGGCTCCTCTTGATTAGCTGTGGCTGGGATATTGGCACCCAGGAGGGTGCCAGTCACATCACCGGCTTGGGTCGCCTGAGTTGCCTTAGCGTTTGGACCTCGTTTCTGGAGCCAATTACAGGTTAGCACCATTCTCAAGCGGGATATAATGGCAGTCTTTCATGTTACTTACAGATCTCCGTAGTTCAGGGACAAGAGCGGCCGTCTCTGACTGAGACAATGGCATGGCTTTGTTTTTCTTTTGCTGGGCGGGTGCTGTTTTACGAGCATTACCCGACGCTTTTTGGTTTGATGCCTTTCCTCCTTTCATATTCCTTTAGTGACGGACACTGGAGGGGCCGTCAGGTCTAGAGACGGTTGGGGGAAAAGTCTTCGGTCGACTTGGGCGTAACGTGAGTCGTCTTTTACGTTTGGCCGCTCTTAATTAACGCTTTTTAGATCTCGGCCTTGTGGCACGACATGTTTCTCATGCTCCGGCACCGACGCTCCGAGACCGACGCTCCGAAATTTATGAAACCGCCAAATGTAGTCTAACTTTTGCGTTTATATAACGTTTTATTGGCTATCTTTTGCACCTCTATGTGTTTACTGTTATTCCGCCGCTGGAGAAGAGTCTAAATCTCAGTTCCCAAGTGCTAGCTGACCTTCCCGTCCTATTCGTAGCGTCTTAAACAGTTTTATGTCAATATGTATCCATATTATAACAAAGTCGATGCCGTCTGCTTATCGTATTAGTTGCCACAAGTGAGATACACCCATTCGGTTCGTGCCACCTAACGGGTCAGTTCCGGTGTCGCATTTCGCGACCATAGTGCCTATATGAGCATGAAACTTTACTATGTGTGTGTTATAGCCTTGCGACGGTCCTCATGACGTGTTTAAGATGACCGACTCAGGTCGGTGAAACGTTTTGGGTCCAATTTGCAACTCAAACGCGAGGGCTTTATCGATTTGAAATGTGCAAGTATGTATTTGATGCGCTGCCCAACAACTTAAGATAAGACTCCGAATCATGAGAAAACTGTACAAGTTGTTATACTGGAAGGAACATCGGCTTCAGCTCACTTTGGAGGTCGACGAACCATATCGCGAGTCGGCGCAGGCAGAAATACAAATAAAATCCAATAATTCTAAAATGATCTCTACAACCATTCTAGGTAGTCGTGAGGGCCCTGCGCTTTCTAGTAAAGCCTAGCCACTCATCGCGCTGGGACGTCCCAACCAATTACGCCGCGGCTTGCTTTGTCTCAAAATAGGCAGCGGTTTCCGAGTTGCCCGTAAACCGTTAAGCCGTATAGGCAATCACGAAAAACACTTTATTAATCAAGGTACGTCATCTCTAACTACTCATGTGAGCACTTATTTCATCACCAGTAGTCATCCTCGTCCTCCTCGTCTTCAAGCTCTGATGCGGCGTATATTCTTTCCAAATCACTAAACGGATCTCCTTCGCTACTTTGATAGTCAAAATACTCCTCGTTCCACGTGTTTCGTAACGCATCCCAATACTCTGGGCGACCCGCAAAGATTCTATCAAAGGTCAGTAAGGAATTACTCATGTTTGTCAAATTTCTCACTTCTTCATCGACTTGTACATTCCTTTCACCCAAGCGGGCACGTCCTTGTCCCCTGGGTTATGCTTGCGCGCAAGTTGTGTAGCAAGGGCAAGAATTCGCTTTTCACTCGTATCCCTCCAATAAACAGCACGGATTATCCTCCTCCACATGATCTTATTCTTTCTTTCCCTCTCTTCTTTCGGCATACTCCCTTGTCGATGTCCTCTTCGCTGGTGAGCAGCGCGACATGCTCGCTCACGCAGTCTGCGGACATTACTGACTCATAGTTAGCAATGAACAACTCTTTATGTATATTAGCGTTGCTTACCGACAATAGTACTCTCGTTTCCTTCGCCTTATTCTCGTGACCCTCTCCTCCTTGCTTTCGTACCTTCTGCGCCCGGTTTGTGGGTCTTCAACGAGCAATTTTCCAACCCTCTCATCGATATCACAGACCGTTTTGCGTTCCTGTTGATGTCGGCGAAGATTAGCTGCACGGGCAAAAGATTTGCAGCATCGCGAGCAGAAGTGATTGGTCTTTCTTGCCGGCATTATTATGTAAAGAAAAGTCGGTTTGTTTGAGAATATAAACACAGCAGAGGATATTTGAGACGGTGGTACGTGGTCGGGGCCAACTGCTCACTGCCGACCTTCACCTCCGACCATGACCTGGAAGTTCGGAAACCACCCTAAGCGCTTCAAGAACAAGAAGACAGGACCACAATTTTATGAAGGTCAAATTATCAATCAGGCGCACCTCCCGAGGGCGAAGAAAGCCCGACTTCAAATTTTCAAGCAGATTTCTTCGTCCCTAGTTCTTCCTCGAGGGACAACACTGCATCGTATGAAAGGCAAAGCACGTGAAGTCTCAAATGGAACGGAATGCACTCCCCCCATGCAGGACTCAAACGAGCTCGAATGTGCGGACGATTTGTGGGAAGACTATCCAGCCAATGAAGCACCGGAATTCGAAGCCCAAAAGCATTCATTTATCCATACAGAATCAACACGAGCCTTCAGGCGTGAAAAAGCAAAGACATCCAGAGACAAACAGCGCCAGCAGTGGCGCGACACAATTCTCCCTCGTCTTTTGCCACGCTTCTTACTAATTAACGCCAATCATACTAGTCGTACTCAATCTGAAGTGATAGTCCCTGATTGCTCATGCAGAGAGCAACGACGCATCCGGATTCTGGTACTTCGATGGAATGGTGAGTTTACATTATATTCACCTATCAACAGTAATAGAAAACACTAATAGACACACAGTACTTGAAAATCTCGCTCTAACGGTGTGCGAGTGCCAGCCCGCGCCCGATCAATTGCTTGCACAGGGACTCTTCCCATGCTCACCTCTCCGACCGTCTGTAGCAGCCGATACGAACCTATTGGAGCTCATTATCACCTCCTTTCTGTATTTGACCCTCAATTCTACCGGATGAGCCGACCTATTGATCGATTTCTGGGCTGCCCGTGGATTCCATTTGACACATCAGGTACGGGAAATCTAACTCAGTGCACAACATTACTGAAATCCTATAGACGTCTCTTAGAAGGCAACTCTCTAATTGCATCGTACAATACCAGCAGCTCCAGCAGCTTGCACGTCAGCACCTCAACAAAACGCTGGACACCCATCGAAGCCCAAGTAATAAACATCCAACACCAATTTTAGGTCAAATCGGGTCCCTTTCTCCTAATGCAGGCTCACCTCGGCATCCGGAGGCGGAACCCCCACGACCGTCTGACACCCTCCGCTCCAAATGTCCCCTTTGTTTTGGTGGCCCCATGCCCACTCTTTCTCACAGCAAGTACGTGCTCCACTTGCTATATTTCTCAAGTCTAACGGCAATAGTGTCCATGCGATCGTTTGCCTCGATGCGTGCTTCTCTCAGAAACGACGGAAGTCAAAGTATCAAGATTTGCCTCACATACTCGAATCATCTTACTTCCTTTCACCATATCAAGTTGATCAAATGGAGAGCGCCGTTTCACGGCTTCGTACTCAAAAGTCTAGTGCGTCAGCCCAGTCAACAGTCTTAGTCCCCAACGATGTACTCGACGATTGCGAAAAATCCTTCTTGGCTGCGCAAGAGTCCAATAGCAAAGCGTCGAAAAATTTCTTTGCAGATACCGGACTTATGGCGCTACTATGCCGCCATGATCGCGTTATATTTCTAGCAAACCTTGTATCATCCGGCGAAAAACAGCACTACGCTCTTGCGCTACTTGATGCGCTCTTCAAGGAGCTCCCGGAGTCATGGAAAGTTGGGGTGCTGTATGACATTGGGTGCCAGCTACATCGCAGCTGCGACAAGGTAAGCTAGTATCAACATTGGGAGAGCTTTGAGTACTCTAACAGGTATTAGTATGACCTAATTGGAGCATATCGCCCTCGAATCACCTGGTCAATATCGGTTTTCCATGCATATGGTCACCAGTGGCCTTGTCAGCTCGTGTACCACCCGAGAAAGCGAAAGGACTTTGGTTTCAGCGATGGTGAAGGGTGCGAGCGGTTCTGGAGCTCTATAAGTCGGTTCGTTGCTCCTCTTAGAGTGTCGGGGGTATGTACTATACGCTCGTAATGTCACTTCATCGCATATCTCACTATCCTCAGTATCATAGGCGCATATTCTGCTTGAACATACAGATTCAGCATTTGATGTCCGAAAACCTAATGAACATAGGGCGCTGGCTATCTAGAAAACAAATCATGGTTGCCTCACGTCAATCCGAGTCCAAAGAAAAGCTTAATGCGTGTCCCGTACCCATCAATGTCTTGAGAAGGGAATGGCAAAACCAAATCACGAGTCAGACGCAAAGCATCCGCAGTAAGTGGACACTCTACCTTGATATAGTCTTTCTGATGAGCCTAAAACAGAGAAGTCCAATAAATCGGCGGCTCATGCTGTCGGAAGGCTTATTCTCTTGAGGAACGAACTTAGCGAGGCTCAAGATCGGCTCGATATACTCCACGAGCTACTTCGTGGGCAGCCCGATGATAATGGAGAGACAATTGAGGAGGAAGAAGGAAATGTGGCCGCACTCAGGGCAAAAGCAAGTGTTGCAGAACGCGCACTTGGGACCGGATGGGCGTATACTACGCTGGAGCAGACACGACACAATAAGTACTTAGAGAATCGATACAAAGCTCTCGCAATGAAGCAGCGTCTTTTATCACGCTTACAAGCCCGCAAATTCGAGCTCTCAAAGCTCAATCAAAGTTCGCGTCGACCTGCCTTTGGTGCGTCTTTCACTTTTGCGTCTATGTATTGCTTACAAACTCTCTATACAGGAAACAAGCTCTATGTGCATACAAAAGGAGCGGTACAAAGACGCGAAGTTGGCATCAAGGCCCTGGCGTACTCCTTTAATCGTGTTATCGATACCTTATCCAACTTGCGCACCACCAACGCAAGGTACAAGAATGAAACACTACCAAAAAAGATCAATGTCGAGCATTTGTTCAGGTTGGATGTCTTCAGTAACATATGGGACGACGATGGGCTACTCCCTGTGGCAGATGCTGAGGAGAGTTGGAGAACAAACGAATCTGTGCGGAATGGAATCAACGCCATGTTAGAACTGGATCGATGCACAGAGGAGGCAGAGCGTCTGGACAGGGAGATGAATGCGCTAGCAACTTGGTGCCTAGAGGAGATCAAGATGGCCGAAAAGGCACTGAATTCTGTTGGTAAGCAAGTTGATTTCATTTCTGCAATGAGGCTGACATTTCTTCGTCTTCCTGTAGATGCGGAGGATTGTCACGATCCGGTCCTGGTAGCAGACGAGGGCCGAAGGTGTTTATACTTCGGCTCGCAGAGCGCCCTATCGGGACTTTCTGAAGTCAAACACAAACGGAACGAACTGGCTAACACAGAGGAGGTTCAGAGACGAGCGAAACGTTCAGAGGGGACGAAAGAGGACAGGAAAGACGAATGATTCGAACTAGCGAAAATGTACAAAATTCGTAG
>KN824342.1:119162-152879 GCA_000827415.1 Serendipita vermifera MAFF 305830
GCCAAGGAGCCGCCTGAGGCAATCGTAAAGTTGTACGCGACATTTTTCCCCAGTTCCTTGCTGCAAGAAAATCAGCCGAAAATCCAATCAGTTCGGAAAGAGAACGAACCTGATAATATTAGCCTCCTTAACAGCAACGGCATTCGATAACACGGTCTCTGCCATAGAGAACGCTCGGTGCGCCCTCCATTTATCCAAAACTTTCCGGACCAGGCGCAATTGCCTCGCAGAGTAGAGCATCGGCTCAAACGCCACAAAGTCATCGTCGATCTTTCCACGGCCCCTCATCTCCAACAAGCGCTTCATCTGCGCTTGGACGACGACCAGTTGCTTCTCCATATGTTCCTTCTCGACCTTAAGATCCTCTGCTTCTCCCGATGGACCTTCTCCCATTGCCTCCAGGCGACTCTCAAACTCGACACGCTGGGCCTCTAGTTGGCCCTGCATCTCGCGGATCTGAGCGGAGGCCATAACGGCCGAAGGTGGTTCGTCATAAGGGGTGCCGTTTTGGTGATCGACGGATGTGTCGTCTGTGAGCGCTTCAGAGCTATGAATCGGTCGGCCAAATTCACTCCACATGTCGTCCATTTGGCTCAGGCTGAGACTGCTGTCTGGGCGACTGCCACCTTCGAATCGTTTTCCACGGAGAGTTTTCACTTTCGTGATCTTCTCATATAAAGAATCGAGCTGGTCATCCGGCATACTATCTGGGTCGAGGCCAGCAAGACGCAAGGCGGCTTCTCGTTTGGCATAGTTCCAGTCAGCATCCGCCGCGCTGGATGCAGGGGAGTCTGGGCGCGTGGCCGGTGAGGCACCTCCAGAAGGATCACCTTCCATATCCCCATTGATGGCAACCGATAGGTGCTTCTGGCGATCGCGCTGTTTACGGACTTCCTCCGGATTATTGAAGCGGAAGACGTGATTCTCCCCTAAGAAACAGTTAATTGAATCACCGAAACATTGCGCATGTACCTACCCAAAATGATTCGGAATCCGGATCGCAGCTTGTGGGCCGTGTCGGGAGCGACTCGCTTCCCGTTTATAAACTGAAAAGGATTCAGTTTGAGGGTAGATGATCCAGAGAAATACTAACCGTCATGCTGCCTGTGGGCGCAGTCAGCGTTACCACGCTATCGCTATTATCGATGTAGCAATGCTCTTCCAGAATATTCTCTCCACTGAGGCGAATGGCCGCTGGCTTATCGCTATCCAGACGTCCGACCTAAAACAATGTCAATTGGGGTCTAGAAGAACGAGTGATTAACATACAATAGTTCGCCCATACTTGAGCTGATACACAAGGCACTCGCTCATTAGAGGATCCTCGTTCTACATAAAGGCGTTAGAAGTAGCTCAGCCCCATCCATATGTTGACTTACCAAGTTGACCAAATGAGGCATCTTCTTTGGCGCATGTACGCCAACCATGTTCTTATCGACCGTGATACCAAGCTCTTCCAGGGCCTTCTCCCGTTCCTTATGCACCTCCTGTGTCTTGAGCATCTTCTCCTCCCAAGTCTCATTGAGACTCTGCATAAGCTTCTCGGAACTCTCGAGTTGTTCCTGAAGCTCGGCCTTGGTAACAGTCTTGACAGTACCATCCTTCGCCTTGTATTTGACAACCTGCTTCTCCGGAGGAACACTAGGGTCATACGTGCTCTCCATCGTACCTCCACCACCACCACCAGCCACCCTCGCCCTGAGCATCTCCAACTCCTCCTTGAGCTCCCTAACAAGCTTCGCATTCGGATCCTCATTGACAACAGCCTTGTTCTTAATCTTCTTCGCCTGATCCGCATACCGAAGCGTACTGAGCGTCTCTTCATAATCCGCAGGCGAAATGGCGGCGATCATGGCCGTCTTGCTGTTCCCGCCCAGACTGTCCTTAAGGAGCCAGGTAAGGACCGAGTCACGGTAGGGTACAAAGTCTTCTGCTTTCTTTTTGCCTTTGCCTTTGGTATCGGCGGCTTGGGAGGCGGAGGCGAGGGCGGAGATGACTTTGCCGAGTGTGGTTAGGGATTTATTGATGTTGGCACCTTCTTTGAGACGTTGGCCTGTTGCGCCTGTCGAGTTGGCACGCTCAGAGCCGGCGAGATCGATTAGACTGGGGATGTCAGCTTGGGTCTACGGTCATGTTGTTACGTGACCTACTTGATTCGGGATACTTTTTCCGTGTCCAGATTAGTTGCGGCGTCATGCCGCTTCATAGTCAAGAGTAGTGTAAAGACGGAATGTGACCGTGAGGAGCTGGGTAGACGTGAGTACCATGTTTACACTTGATTGATCCTTGGCGTACGTTTCGTTCATATTAGTAGCAGCCACCGTGCGCGCCTTGTTTCCCTCGTCCATGAGCGTGATCATCTCGTCATAGGTTCCAACCACCAGCTTTGATAGGTCCTCTACATACGGACCAAGACTAACGGAAATTAGACGATTAATCACCGCAACAGAATGTATGGCTTACCTGGGATGTTCTCTGACTTTCAAGTTGCCGGTATTCTTTGGATTAAGCAGGTCCCTGACTTTTTCATTATATATCTGTGTGCCAATTCAACAAATACCCTCGAAATATTACGGCCTACTTACCTCAATATACGAAACCTCGACTCTGAAATCGACACTTGAATCCGCGTCACGCTTCTCGTCTAGTCGCCGGAACAGTTCTTCGCAAGTAAGGGGTATAATTCCTTTGTCCGCTCCGTCTGTAGAAAGTTAGCTCAAGCTCAAGAACGCTGTTTCAGTTCAACGACTCACATCCCATCATACTATAAGACTTTCCAGAACCCGTTTGCCCATCTAGCACAAGTCAGCATTACCCATATAACAAAGGGAACTCCACCTACAAGCCAGAATACACGCATTAAACCCACTAAACGCGTGATCCAACAACTCACTCCCCAAATCCTCATAAAGCGTCTGCTGAGAACAATAACCCGGCTCGTCGCGGGGCCCTGCACTCCAATAACTCTTATCAAACGTAAAGTTCTGAGGCTTCTTCTCTGTTGCACGCGCATCTTTGCTACCACCCGAAGGGGCGGCTGCTTTGCCCGTAGCGGCCAGTTCCTCTGCGGAAGGTGGGGATAGGATTGTTTGGTTGCCGACCATTTTGATGAGTCCCTTAGCACCGCGAGCGAGTTCTTTTTGCCGTGAAAAGTGAGCTTCTAATGCGAGAACGACTAGAGGAAATCACGCACCGCGGCTGTTTAGAGGCCGACACCGTACGACTACTTTGATATTCGTGTCTCCCATGATGAAAAAGACTTTAAACCAAGGAAATAAAAGGGTAAAATAGGACTATTGGCGCGTTTTTCGGGGGGTGGTCGCTTCTAGTTTGGATAACCCCAAGACCGTTACGCCTCTTTAAGATAGGTATTTGAGAGAGAATACGTGAATAGCGTTAGGAAGAGCGTTAAGAACGAGCACTCCAGTGGCCCAGTTGTCCAAATGCCAGTCGTGGCCCGGGTCAAGTAGCAACTTGGTTCGGTTGCTACGCATCAATAGCCAGGTTAGAGTTTAATTAAACAATCATTAAACATTATAACCGTGTTATTCCTCGCGTAATGAACCCTTTTATGCCGCTTAGCTCTTGGACCCCGCCACGACTGCTTTACCGTTGGCCAACCAAACTCGACTATCAAACATACAAACTACGTCAAATTATTATTCCCTCGTTTGAATAATGGGTCTCAAACCATGGGTCACGTTTGAAAATGCACTCCAGTACTCGTTTCTTGGCTTCTTTGGGGCTATCATTCTCGCTGGTACGTCTTTACGACTCGTTTATTTCACCTGTTAATCAATGCTCACGTTTACTTTAGTGGTTCGTACTATTCTAGCTGATCCCGCACCACAACATTGACTGTGACCCTGCGCTCGCATGCACGTATTGACCCACTCAAATAGATGGGTTGGGGCTTTGACCATGACGTATGTCTTTTCTCTATTCACTGGTGGTATTGGCCCGCTGACGTTCGTCCCTTCTCAGTGGGAAGTCTTCACCGGTTCGACAGAGGACACAAAGCACCCAAAGCAAATAGCCCATGTCTGCTATGGCGCCGCTATATTCTATGTTGCCCTCACCGCATTCTGTGGATGCCAGGTGGGTACTACTTTCTGTTATGGCCAAGTCGACGGCATGCTCATACCCGTTCTTTTCAGCTCGGCGTTCACAGTCGCGTTGCAAAGGGAGGGAATATACAGCTATAGACGCATGATTGCTGCCCCCGTCCGTTCGTACTTATTGGAATATATGTTACCTTGTCTACGATTCCGATGGATGCGCGTGCATGAGCCTCTCTTTTAATCTCGCATCGAGAATCGGGAACATTCTAAGGACTATTGGTGGATATTGAGAGCAGAAGGCCAGCCGACTACAGGAAGGTTGGGGATGATTGGTCAAGGCAAGGGGCATACCAGTATGCCTCGCTTTTACGCATTCACCTTATCGTTCTCCAAGCTCTTCCCTCTGAACGAAAGATCATGAGAAAGAACTGATTCTAGACCTCTCCGGAACCGCTGAGAGGCTGTTTAGCTATAAGTTGGGACGACAGGTAGGAGAATGGCAATGGATTCTCTTCTTTATCTCGGGCTTGGTGGTGACCGGCACTGCCCCTACTTGCTTACCCCAATGATATTACAAGCAATTTTCGCGAAACAGGACAACGGCGTATGCATTCTCAGCCTCGGTATGCCTCACACCCTTGACGTGTAATCCATGAGTAACAACTCAATAGATGCTGACGCACTTGGAACACGAGCTATATCTCAACTCCGGATTCTCAAAGAGGTGATGCGCAGATTGGATCATGATTTAGGAAAAGAAGAAAAACTACGTCCTTGTGAGGTCTTCGACATGATTGGCGGCTCTGGCAGTGGCGGGTATGTGACAACAAGAACAAGCGCCGTGCGACCCTGAGGTTCTCGTTCACCAGGTTTATCGCCATTCTTCTTAGTGTGCTCGGAATGACCACAGACGAGGCGCTTGAGGAGTTTAACAAACTGAGCATGGATGTTTTGGATGTTCAGGGAATGGATGCCAACGCTAGGACGGAAGCGCTGGCTGCGTATATCACGAATCTGCTCCAAACACGTCGTATCAAACTTGATAGACGCATATTGGACGGTAATATCCTGTCGACCAACTGTAGGCTGTACGTGCTCACCAGGTTTGCTATTGAGCATTATTTGATCCCTTCTAGTGTCGCCCCTATTTCTTATCGGGTTGATGTAACGGCTTCATGTGTTCTCCGCAACTTCAAGACCAGTAAGCAACTGACTACAGATTTGACGCTTGCCGAAGCCCTGCTTGCGACCATTGCAACGCCGCCTCAGTTCAACTCCACCTCCATTACCAATGGTATTTTTACGCTTGAGTACATAGGAGGGGGCTATACGGATGGGAATCCTACGCGTACGCTGATATCCGAGGCACACGAGGCCTTTGGCCCCAACCAGAAAGTCGCTTGCCTCTTAAGCATAGGGTGCGGACATCCAGGAGTAATCGCTTTACCTGAGGGCTTCAGGGCTTCCGATTGGAAACATTTTTTTGACAAGCTGGTAAGAAACAACGAGAATACAGTGGAAAGCATAGGACAGCAAATGGGCAAGTTCCCCATCTACCGTCGATTCAGCGTACATCACGGGCTCGAAGCTGCTCCACCTCCTCCACTGGGAAGCATTCTCGCTCATACCGAGAGCTACCTCAACAAGGAGTCCACATCAGGCAACGTAGATGCTAGCGTCACCTTACTCAAGTCCCGAAAAGGAGTGGTCCCACTGTACCGGCTCAGTAAGTATCCGATCTCAGATATTTATCTAGAAGCCAACACATTCCAGAATGTTTAGGTGTTCAGGACATATCCACGCCTCGCTCATCCCTGCGCTGGTTTAGATCCATCTATTTCAAGATTTTCATTGCTTTCCTGGCCATAATTATTATCTACTGGCTAAAGAAGAGGTCCGAGGTCGATTCCAGAGTCCACGCTGGCCTCCCTCCGCAATCTCCCTTTTTCATTCCTAGAGACGAGGCAATGAATAAGCTCGTCGACGGACTCCTCGGAAAAGATAAAGGCAAGAGACAATGTAGAATGGTGTTATCCGGGATGGGAGGGAGTGGAAAATCACAGCTCGCTGTTTGGTTTGCCGAGAAACATCACCAAGAGTGAGCTTCTAACTGCTGGTATGATTGAGAACTGAATCTTCCTAGGTTCAAAATTATGGTTTTCATCGATGCATCTTCCCCGGCCACCATACTGGCAGGTTTTATATCGCGTATGAGTAAAATCGATGAGCGATTCAAATGGATGAATATCACGGAAATTATGAACAGTCTTGCTGACCCACATAACGAGATTTCTTCAAATTGGCTCATCATTTTGGACAACGCGGATGATTCACATATTCCCTTGAGAGAGTTTATTCCACGTTGCGACCATGGTTCGGTGCTCATTACTACTCGGAACCCTTCCTTTGCATCCCTTGCACCGCAGAATCACCACTCCCTCAACACAATGATGACCACTGACGAAGCAATATCAGCATTGCGATACAGCGCGTTTGGCCCAGAAAAACGTTTCACGGCCGAAGAGCATGTCGAAGCTCTCGAAATCGTCAATACCGTGGGCCGGCTTCCTATAGCAATCATACAAGCAGGCCTGTACATAAAGGAGAACCTATGCTTTGATGGCTTTTCGAAGCGTCTCAAGGAGGCTCCTGCCCATGTCTTTGAGTATCCCACTCAGCAACTTGACGGTCTTAGATATCCTCACGGTGTTTACGCAGCTTTCGATTTTGCATTGGCGGCACTCTCTCAAGAAGCTATCAAACTTCTTCGCATACTATCGTTTTTGCACTACTCAGATTTTCCTCGAGCTGTGTTTGATTTCGCACGCTCCAGCGATTTCAATTATGAAACTTGGAACTTGCTAAAGCGAACCAGCCAGCACCAAGAAGTCACTCACCTCCTCAAGACGGTACTTTGCCCAACTGGTAGATGTCTCACTGTGGAAGCCGAGCAGCCCTTGAGTGAACTGGTTTCCTATTCATTTGTGACCTTGGTGAAGATTCATAAAACTGTAACGCTACGATTTCATCCTTTGCTGCACGAATGGGCAAATTACCGAATTCCGGTGGAGGAGCGACCCATCTTCCAAGCAGCTGCGGTCCGATTACTGGTCTGCGCAACGAGCTATGATGCTGAAGGAATATGGCCATACTTATCCCCTCATGTTGACGCGCTCTGGCCAAGTATGAGCCAACTCCATGTAAACGATCAAGCGAGCTTAGCACGCATATATCGGGACAATAACAACCTACACCGATACAAGCAAATTTGCGAAAATATTCTCGAGAGGTTGGAGCAGTGCTTCGATAAAACCGACCTCAGGGTAACTGAAACGCAGATGCTGGTTGGGTCAGCGTCTGGATACATAAATGACATTAAAAAGATGGAGCGCATGGAAACGGAGGCGCTGGCCCTACGAAATGTCACTCAAGGACCTGAAGCACTGGAAACTGTTCAATTTCTTGGCAACAATGCTCATTCAACCAATTATTACATGCTAAATCACGAGGTTGCTTTAAATATGTGGAACGAAGTGTTGCGGATTCACAGAATAAGACTTTCACCCCACAGTTTTTTGCTTTCTTCTACACTATACTACACGGGTCAAACACACATGTTCCGCGGTCACTACAGGGCGGCCATACCTTTGCTCGAGGAGGCGCTTGAAATACGGAGAACTGAGCCCCCTCGTACCTACCATCATACCGTTAATGTAATGGAGGCATTGGCCCATTGCTATGGTCTTATTGGGGGCTTGGACCAATTTAAGGTGCTTGATCGCCAGAGAGCCATCCTGAATCTAAGACAGAAAGAGGAACGCCACAGTTTGCCAGATATTTGGTATGCCATGCAATACTTGGCGATGTCACTTATACAGAAAGGACAATATTATGAGGCAGCAAACCTTCTTAAGGAGGTTTCCGATGGTAGAAGAAGCATATACGGAGTTCAGGATCCAAGGACGTTGGCTTCACTGTCGTTGCTCGGGTATGCACTGTATAAGCAGCGGCGATATGGACCAACGTCAAAAGTTTGGCAAGAAGCACTGGATGGTTTCCAAAAGGCATGCAACTCTACCGATGCCGAACTTTCAGAATATTCTCATTATTCGTCGTGGGGTTTTATCCCGGTTAAAGTGCGGTGGAGAGAGCTTCTGGAGGAAAAAAGAGAGCCACGTCATATCAAAGCCTTCAACTTGATGCAAAACTTGGGTTTGACGTTGTTCTATCAAGGTGAATATGTGCGCGCAATATCTCTTCTGAGGAAAGTGCTGGATGCCAAGCAACAACCATTTGGTGAACATCATCCCGACGTTGTGGTGATACGAAGGCACATTGAAATGGCCGTACGAGCTCAGGATTCACTTTTATATAGGGTGGCCCTGTTTCTACGAGGGCTTTGGTTCGAGCCCGAACCACCGTCAAGATGCCCGCTTTTTGAGGATTGTCCAGCGAGGTTAGAGGTTGTAGGAACTCTTTCGATCGTACCGCCATCTTATTCCTTACTTCCGATTGAGAGGCTATGCCAAATCCTTTGATTCTTTTGTATGCTCCATCCTTACTAGAATATACATGTTTTTTCATCACCAAGAGGCGGCCTGTTTGGGACCTTTGAGACCCCAAGAGAACTGAGAATCGAATGACTGACAACATGGCGGCAACTTTTGCTTACAGTGTTTGAGCAGCATGTAATTGATCAAGTCGAAGGTACGCAGATGACACTCGAGTGCATACGAATTTCTCTTTCGTTCTACTAGTATTTTCATCTCAGCAGAAGCCCGAAAAAATGCCATGGGGGAATGTTAAGAAAAGCGGTTATATCACCTAGAATCGATGAGTATTGAATCCACCTGTCAAACCGCTGCCAATTTACTTAACTTGCTAAAACACGGCGAACCAATCACGGCAGTTGAAGAATGCTCCAAATCTTTCATTTTATTCGATTATCTGGGTACAAATCAAAGAACACCAGGCTAACTTAGTGAACAACTAGAGATATTTGAGCAACGCTCACTTCTTACGCTTCCCAGCCTTGGACCCCGTCACGAGTGCCGTGCCGTTGGCTCACCAAACTCGACTATCAAACATACAAACTACGTCAAATTATTATTCCCTCGTTTGAGTAATGGGCCTCAAACCATGGGTCACGTTTGAAAATGCACTCCAGTACTCGTTTCTCGGCTTCTTTGGGGCTATCATCCTCGCTGGTACGTCTTTACGACTCGTTTATCTCACCTTTTAATCAATGCTGATGTTTAATTTAGTGGTACGTATCGTTCTAGCTGATCCCGCACCACAACATTGACCGTGACGCTGCGCTCACAGTAGATTGGTTGAAGTTTTGACCATGATTGACGTCTTCTCTCTATTCACTGGTAATATTAGCCTGCTGACGTTCGGCACTTCCAGTGGGAAGTCTTCACCGGATCGACAGAGGATACGAAATACTCAAAGCAAATAGCCAGTGTATGCTATGATGCGACTATATTCTAACTTGCGCTTATGGTACTCTGTGGATACCAGGCGAGTCCCGGTGCTTCTACACGTCGACACAATGCTCATGCTCGTTCTTCTTTACAGCTCGCCGTTCACAGTCGCGTCGCAAAGGGAGGGAATATAGAGCTATAGACTATTGACTGTTGCCCCGTCCGCCTGTGGAATATATCTTGCCGCGTCTATGATCTCGATGAAATGTGTGCATGAGCCTCTCTGTAAATCTCACCGAAACCCAAGAAAAACTGAGTACTACTGATGAGCATTGAAAGCAGAAGGTCAGCTGATTATGGCCAAGTCGCGGATAGTTTGTCGAGGCCGGGATGCACCGGCAATCCAGTAGGTCTTGCCCTCACCAATTCACCTGGGCGTGTTCTTTCGTTGTACAAGTTCGCGTTACGTCTGGGCCTCTGTGTAAAGGGGACAACCTCAACGAGGAATGCCGTTGAGTGACTTGAGTCGGTTTCAAAAAGAGTTACTTAAGATGCGCGTCTTTTAGGTCCTTTAGCTCGCCCTCCATCAGGAAGAGTGCTACAACTCTCTCCGTCTGAAAGGAAAATATATCCAACAAAGATCCCGAGGAAGGGCTGAGGATAGCCGCTCTAGTGAGGAGCGAGAGCGTTGAACCCACCGCAAACCATTTCCATGAAACTACTGGAAAACTGCTCAGCTCTAATATAGCCCAACCGAGCATGGCATACCATAGGGTCCTGTTAAACGCTTTGTTCTATTTGACGCTTTAAGGACAATATAGAGACCCGAGGTAGTGGTGCCATGTACAGAGTCGGTGACGATTTATTAGGTACAATAAAGGCGACTTACTTCTGTGCAAGTGTTTCTGTTTCACTCTCTCGGCCGATCGGGTTTGGTGGCTGCCAGCACTAGCACTGCCCTTGCCTCCTACCCCGATGATACTACAAGCAATTTTAGCGAAACGGGAAAAGGGAATATGCATTCTCAGCTTTGGTATGCCTCACACCTTTGACGTATACTCTGTGGGTAACGACTCAATAGATGCCGGCTGTCCTGGAACACGGGCGTTGTCTCAACTCCAGATTCTCGATAGGGTGATCCATAGATTGAACTATGATATAGGAAAAGAAGGAGGCCTACGTCCTTGTGAGATCTTCGACATGATCGGGGGCTCTGGCACTGGCGGGTAGGTGACAACAAGAATAAGCGCCGCGCGACTCTGAAATGCTTTCTTGCCAGATTCATCGCCATCCTCCTTACAGTGTTCGAAATGACCATGGAGGAAGCGCTTGACGAGTTTGGCCAATTGAGCGTGAACGTTTTAGACAATCGGAATCTGGATGCCGAAGCGAGGATCGCGGCGCTAATCACTCATATCAATGATCTATTAGAAAGACGTAATATAGAGCCGGGAAGACGCATATTAAACGACAATGTTGTCTTGCCACCCAGGTGTAAGCTGTGCGTACTCACAGAGTTTCCTATCGAGCATTATTTAATCCTTGCCAGCGTTGTACCTATCTCTTATAAGGCTGCGGCATCTATTTCATTCCCTCTCCGCAACTTTGAAGGCAGAAACGAACAGACTAAGAATCTCACGCTCGCCGAAGCCCTACTTACAACTATTACAACGCCACCGGATTTCACTTCTATTTCTATTCCCGGTACGAGTGGCACGCTCGAATGTACAGAAAGTGATTACACGGAGGGAAATCCTCTGCTTACGGTGATTTCCGGGACATACGAAGCCTTCGGTCCCGATAAAAAAGTCGCTTGTATTTTAAGTATAGGATGTGGACATCTAGGTGTAGCGCCGAGGTGTTTCGATCATACGCTAGTCCAAGCGCAGGCGATGCGAAACCCCGACGTCGCCGCTCCGGGCGGAGGGTCGAAGACTATTTAAGGGCCTCTCCCTTCATGTACGAGTCCCTAGTCTCCTTAATCCCACCTTCAACCAGGTCTGTGGCTCAAGGAGCTCTTAGTCTACGTCGTAAACCATTCACCGAGGCCTAGACGTGACACCAGGAACAATTGCCTTCGAAAATGACAAGGTTGGCGATTGGAAAAACTCCTTGGAGAAGCTGGTGAGGGCCAGCTTGAATACAGCGAAAGACGCACAGAAGCAACTGGGCCCCTCGTCCATCTACCATCGATTCAATGTAGCATATGGTCTTGAAGCTGGTCAATGTCCTCCACCAGGAACCGTTATTGCCCATATAGACAATTATCTCGGCGAAAAATCTACGTCAGAGGACGTAGATGCTTGTGTTACGTTGCTCAAGTTCCGAAAAGGAATGGTGCCGTTACGCCACCTCGGTAAGTATCAACCTCACATATATAGCTAAGAACCAACACACTCCAGAACGGTTAGGTTTCCAAGAGATTTCGATGCCAACCGTGCCGTTACGCCGGTTCTCATCCATCTACGTTCTGATTCTGATCGTTTGCCTCGTAATTATTCTTTGCCTAGTAGCAAATTATCTCAAGCCCGACTGCCAAGGTCACGCGGGTCCGCCTTCTCAATCCCCCGTCATCACTCTCAAGAATGAGCCTATGAAGAAACTCATCGAAAGATCCCTCGATGAAAATGGCATACAGCACGATTCTCTAGCTCACGCAGTTTTGCCTCCGCAAGCCCCCAATTTCGTTCCAAGAGATGAGCCCATGAAGGAGCTCGCTAAAGGACTCTTAGGTAGAGACATAAGACAACGTATAATGGTATTATCGGGAATGGGAGGGAGTGGAAAGTCTCAGCTTGCTATTCGATTTGCCGAGCAGTATCGTACAAGGTAAGTTTTTAACTTGTGATAGGCTTGAGAACTCGATCTTCTCAGATTTACATTTGTTTTATTCATTGATGCGTCGTCCTTAACCACCATACAAGCCGGTTTTATCTCGCGTATGAGTGGAATTGACGAGCGCTTCGGACGGATGAACACCACGGAAATCTTGAACAATTTTGCCGATCTGTCTAACGTGATTTCACCCAATTGGCTCATCATCCTGGACAACGTGGATGATCCAGAACTTCCCCTAAAGGACTTTACTCCCCAGTGTAACCACGGTTCTATACTTATCACGACTCGCGGCCCTTCTTTGGCATCCCTTGCGAGGCATGCACCTCAGTCACCAACCTAAAATCGGAGTGTTAGGTGCCAAAAGCATCTCTCATAGCGGTATATATGTGAGCCAGGTGCATCGGATTGTCAGAGCCATGCCTCGATTCCCATGCCTGACGGCTGATTAATGCCACGCATGATGACAAAAAGAGACACACTATACCAAAACTACATTAGTTTGGTTCAGTGATGTGTTTAAATGAGCGTGCTAATCACCTCCGGCCTCTGGGAGGTGTCAGGTCGGGGACCAATGTATAGACAAATCCAGCCACTATCTATCTCTTCGGAGCCGAAACTCTACGTCTGCTTGTGGGTTGCTTTTCTATATTTTCTATACCTATAACGTCTGCTCTTCTCAATCTGTTGGTGAATGTGATGTGCCTGCGGGATTTCGCAACCTGAGTCCCGACGACAGCTAGCTGCCTTTAGATCTAAAGATAGTGGTCCCGTACGAGTGAATGCGCACGGCGAATTATCGTTTATGAGGAACGACTTCTGAGCCCACATTTGCCACACCTCGAAAGGGCGTCGGTATCATCCGAAGTAAATAACACATCAAAATTCATCTAATTAAGCAAAAATATCATTTTATATCCTGTTTTACCTGATTTATAGCGCGTTTCCGATGGCTCGCAGGTGCTTTGTCAGCCACCTCCATGAGGCTAAAAAGGGTGGAGCCGCGATCGCCGATTGTGCCTTTAGGTTTTTTGAACCCTACCGTTTCCCCAAAATCGATACCAGCCATCGTTCTTTGGGTGAACCATCGCGAAAAGTCACGTCCTCTCGTCCAGAAAACACGTCTCGTTCGTGCCCCTGACGTTTTGGTACCGTTACCCGACACGAGTCATCCCGGTCCGCCGTTAAACCCGAATACACAAAGCAATTAGAAGCGAATCGAACTATCAGAATCAACAAGCTATGCCGCCGAAAGGAAGAGCCGGACGAAAAAGTGCATCTGTCAGCGTCGCTGTGACCCCACTGGACAGCGAGATGGAAGACGACAAGTCCGTAGAGGACAAACAGACTACTAAAGGAAAAGGAAAAGGCAAGAACGCATCGTCTCAAAAGGGCGGTCGGTCCAGTATCGAGAGTGGCAAAAGTCCGGTGAGTGGCTCTAACGTTGTCTTTCGACCGACACGCTCATGTGTAATCGTAGACGAAAGTAAATGGAAAACGGAAACGGAAAGCGACTTCGGATGAGGGTAGTGGTTCCGAGGACGAGTTGCTCATTGGCAAAAAGCCTCCTGTGCCTAGTGGAAAGAAGCCATATGTTCTCATCGAGAGACGCGTTAGTGGACTGAGTCAGGTGAATTACTTTGGATACACCTTGGTGAACTTCGAGCTGACTAAGAACAGGCTAGCTCAGGCACCACGCGTAGCCAAAGCAGCATAGCAGAAAATAGACGATCTGCTTTGGCACGTATCGATAACTACTCTAATACTATATTTACTAATATCTCCCATAGTCCTCTTTTGCCCGCTCACGCCGAACCACCAACGCATCCACGCCAGCGACGAGCGAACCATCCCATTCCTCCGACGGCGAGATCCTCACAGACGACTCTCTCCAATTCAAAGATGTCTCATCAAGCGACGAAGAACAAAGCGCGTCCGAATTCGAAGAAGACTCGCTCTCCGATGCGTCCCAGCTCGCCATTGGGGATATGAGCTTATCCGACAACGACGAAGAAAGCCAACCCGTTGTCACTACGCGTAGCGGACGTCAGACTCCAGCCAAGTCCACTTCTGGCACGAAGACGAAGCAGAAGCCAAAACCCGCCAAGACGAATGGGGCCACGTTCAAGATTGGCGGATCGACGTTCAAGCCCAGCGGCAAGAAGAGCCCCGTGAAAAAAGAAGCCGGTCGAAAGGCCAGCATCGACGTAGACGAAGACAACGTGATGATGGAATGGGGCGGCCAAAGCCAAAGCCAAGGCCAAGACGAAGCAGACGATACAGACGAAGAAATGATGAAAGCTGCTATCCAAGCGAGCTACGTCACCGCCGCACAAGAAATCACGGCTTCACTCCAAAGTGCCGGTGCGGGCCCGTCTGCCTCTGGGTCTCGTAGTACCCGTATGTCGATGAGCATCTCGCCGGCGAAACGTACGACTGGGACGAGAGTCATCGACTCGGATTCAGAGTCGGACGTCCCATTGGCTACCAAGTCCAAGTCCAAATCTACCAAAGGGAAGAAGGGCGACTCCAAGAGCAAGTCCAAGTCCAAGGCAAAGTCTCCACGCAAGAAGACCAAGGGCAAATTGGCAAAGGACGAAGATGACGACGACGTGATCGACTTGAGTTCGTCCGGGTCCGACTTTGTTGGGTCCGCCATGGACGTTGACGACGACGACTCTTCCGTTTCTGACGAGTTGAGTGTGGTCGCGGACGAGGTATCGAGTGATGATGATGAGATTGAGATTGTCGCGGTGAAAAAGGCGTGGCCCAAACGAGGACCGTTGACGGCGGAGGAGATGGAAGCTAAAGCGGAACTTAAACGCTTGGAGGTGAAGGAGAGGAAGAGGCTCGGTCGTAAATTGACCTATGTGAGTGACACTCTCGTTCTTAGGGACTTGGCTAATCTTGCTTCTTATAGGCCGAGAAGTCAACCATTGCGCTGTATCGTCATCATCCGGAGCTCAAGACAACTTGGGGTGACTTGGAGAAGCGAGAAGTCATCAAGCCAGAGACTGGCGTTCAGCCACCAGGCCTAAAGGTACATCCTTTCATCAAGGCCTTGCGTTGAAACTGACAGCTGGCCTAGGTCAAACTACTTCCGTTCCAGCTGGAGAGTATGACTTGGATGAGAAAGCAAGAAGAGGGAGAATGGCGCGGTGGTATGCTCGCCGATGAAATGGGCATGGGCAAGACCATCCAGACACTGTAAGTGTGGGCCACTCGGGATATGTCTTGCTCGAGCTAATGTATGACAAAGTGGGTTGCTCGTAAACGATAGGAGGAAGCCCAACCTTGTCGTTGCGTAAGTCCTATTCTCCGTTGATTTGGTCTCGGAACTTACATTGGGAATAGACCGACTGTCGCCATCATGCAATGGCGTAATGAAATAGATCAACATACTGAGGGTTTCAAAGTCAACGTTTTCCACGGTGCCTCCAGGACGAAGGATATCGAGGATTTGAGAAAGTACGATGTGGTTTTGACGACATATGCCGTCTTGGAGAGTGTCTTCCGGTGCGTTTATCTTCATTGAGAAGGCAATTTCTGACCGTTATCTAGTAAGCAGAACTATGGATTCAAGAGAAAGGGTCAAGTGGTCAAGGAGAAGAGCATGTTACACGAGATTCATTGGGCTCGCATCATCGTGCGTTGTATCCCCTCACTGACGAACAGTTGAGCTGACCTGTCGTACAGCTGGACGAGGCACATAACATCAAGGAACGTTCGACGAACACGGCCAGAGCCGCCTTTGAACTTCAAGGAACCTACAAGTGGTGTCTTTCTGGAACGCCTCTCCAGAACCGAGTCGGAGAGTTGTACAGCTTGGTGAGGTTCCTGGGTGGAGATCCGTTCAGCTTCTACTTCTGTAAGCGACCTTTCACGTGCTCATGGGCAAGTTGAATTGACAGACCTTAGGCAAGAGATGTGATTGCAAATCCCTCCATTGGAAGTTTACGGATAAAAGAACTTGTGATAGTACGTGTTTACAACCTTTAGAAGGTAACAAAGACTTACATTGTCCCTTCCTCAGAGTGTGGACATGCACCTACAAACGTACGTCACTCGCCTTCATTGATGTCCCCATATACTGACGTCTTTCCAGCATGTTAGTGCCGCGGAACTAATCACTTGCCAACGTGCTGACAGGATCTAGGTTTGCCTGTGGAACAACGAGATTTTGAGTCCTATCCAAAAGCATGGTCTGGAAGGACCAGGTCGCGATGCGTTTAGGAAGCTACGCATTCTCTTGGATAGGATGATGTTACGCCGAACCAAGGCACGTACTTTGATGTAATTCGACTGACCTATCCTAATCTACTCCACAGCTGGAACGCGCGGATGACCTCGGGCTGCCTCCTCGTACCGTTATCGTACGCCGGGATTACTTTAGCCCAGAAGAAAAGGAGCTATATCTGTCGCTGTTCTCGGATGCCAAGCGGCAGTTCTCGACTTACGTCGACGCTGGAACGCTACTAAACAGTGAGTTAGGCGACTTCTGGCGTTCATTTCTCATCAATAATACAGACTACTCGAACATCTTCTCCTTGATCACACGCATGAGACAAATGGTATGTCGCGGAAACATGACCTCGTTGGTTTCGCTAACAAAATACCAAGGCATGCCATCCCGACCTTGTCTTGAAGAGCAAGAAGAACATCGCCTTGTCCGCAGACATAGTGGAGACGACCGTTTGCCGCATCTGTAACGACATCGCGGAAGATGCGATCGAGTCCAAGTGCCATCACGTCTTTGACCGAGAGTGCATCCGCCAATACTTAGCTGCCTCTATGGGAACAACGGTGCGGTTGTACTTCCTCTCAAGTGGTACGGTCTGATGATTACTTGCCTCAGCCCGAATGTCCCGTGTGCCATCTTCCCCTTACCATTGATTTGGAAGCGGAAGCCATCGAGTTGTCTGAGGAGCAAGTCAACAAGACGAAGCAGGGAATTCTGGGACGACTGGATATCGACGAGTGGAGATCGTCATCGAAGATTGAGGCCCTTGTAGAGGAACTTACGACCTTGAGGAGTCAGGACCGTACCGTCAAGAGCATCGTCTTCAGTCAATTGTAAGAGTGACAGCCATCATCTGTTTGCTTTACTGACTTTCCTTTAGCGTCAACTTTTTGGACCTCATCGCGTTTAGGCTGAAGAAAGCCGGATTCAATGTGCGTATTATGTCTCGCTTCGTGCAGCGAGCTGACTTGATCATAGTTATGCCGCCTTGAGGGTACTATGAGCCCGCAGGCTCGTGATCTCACCATTAAGCATTTCAGTCAGTCAACTATCGTTTATCCGTGTGACTGTCTTCTAACTTGGCGCAGTGAACAATGTGGACGTTACAGTGTTTCTTGTACGCTGTCGTCTCTTGTATCCTATAATGGGTCTCACATATTCTAGGTCTCGCTCAAAGCCGGAGGTGTTGCGTTGAACCTGACTGGTGAGTAGCTTCCAGGGGTGTCGCCATATCTCACACCATAAGCAGAGGCATCGCGTGTATACCTTATGGATAGTTGGTGGGTAAGTACGCTTTATGCAGCTGCATGACCAGCTATTCACTCTATCCACACAGAATCCTGCCGTCGAATTCCAAGCTATGGATCGTATCCACCGACTTGGACAACACCGGCCGGTTCAAGCCATCAAACTGGTTATCGAAGATAGTATCGAGAGTCGCATCATTCAACTACAAGAGAAAAAGAGTGCTATGGTCGATGCGACGTTGTCTACGGATGATTCGGCTATGGGTAGATTGACGCCCGAGGACCTTGGGTTCTTGTTTAGGGTAAGTCCCAAGATGACACGCGACGAATTTGACTTACGTATGCCCGTCAGCTTTGATGGGCTATTGGCTTCCTATCTTGCAACAATTGTTCCTTGCAATGAACCATGATTATCTACAGTGATCGAACACTAGTTGAGGAAACCGGTGATCAACACGATCAAATAATGTCCTGATTCTTTGTTATATACAAGACGACGGATCGTGACACTAGGACAAATAGAGAAGGACTCATGACGCTGTACTGAATAGCCTAAGCGATGGTTTTACACAGCTCCGTAAACATGCGTCTAGCTTGAGCGGAAGGTGCGGCAGCATAGCTTCTGACTATAAGATATTATCGAACATAATCACTCTCCGTGACAAACGTTTGTTTGGTAACAGCTACGGCTCCCCTTGTTGAAAATCTCATACAGGTACTTTCGCCAAAGCAAGTCCACCCGCTTCCTCGGCATGTGGAGCAGGCAAGTAAATCCGTCTTCGCGAGGCTTTGATCAACTTGGTCGGCTTCAAGCGCCTTTGGATCACCTCTCAGGGCTTGCACTAATGGTAGTAGTAGAGATGGATGGAGTTGGCCCGGAAGCTCTGCGGTAGTGAATCCGGGGATGTTTGACTGGTTGAACGAGATAATATAGTCGAGTAAGCTCGACCAAGGGCTCGGAAATTGCTCGAAGCGCAGTGTAATCGGCTTTGAGAAATAACTCTGTCGGTATATTGGGAATTTGAGGGGCCATGATTGGGGAAGATGAATTGGATGCGTGAGTGTGAGGTCAGTAAGTTGAGGCAGTAACATCATGGTAGACCTGAGGAAGAAAAGATCTGCTCTGCACCGCAAAGAAGTCAAAGAAATCAAAGACACGGTCGGGGTTGGATGCCTAAAAAAATCGTTTGCTCCAACGCAGTCACCTATGTCCAGTGATTTCAAGGTGGTAAAGTCGGCTATTCTCCATAATAGGTTCCCTATGGAATAATTTGGCAAGCAGTTTTTAGTGAGTACGAGCCGCTCCGGGTTACGCTTCTGCAAAATTCTATTCCGCCGGGACGTGAAATACCCATCCACTGTAAGACAGATAACGTTTAAGTCCTTTTGGAACCCGAACCTCTGATCGTCCGCTACGCCCATATCTGGACTGGGCGGTACTTGATACTCAACCTCATAGACTTCAGATTGCGTTGACTCCAGTTTGGAGGATTTGATTTTGTTAAGACTTGGGAATATTTTGTCTGTATATGGCATCAACTCTTTGCCTCCAGTGAGCTGTAGCAAACACCCCACGGGAACAATCGCCAGTAGCTGATTAAGTATGTGTGCCAAAGTGTATATATAAGTTGTTGAGAAATCGATAGTATAGCGAGTAAGCCAATACCATGGGGTGGTTTGACTGGATGACAGTTGCCAGTTGGGCTCGAATGGGTCTTCGAAGGCAAGCTCAAACGTTGGGACACGGAGCCTATAAGCATGCGCTTTAACATCGTGAATGGTGTAATGAGAGCCCCTAAGACTCAATGTGTATAGGCAAGGTGCCTGAAGACAATTAAGGAGGCCAAACAGGTCTGTTCGATGTCCATCCTTCAGTAGTGGCTTTGATAACCGGCCTGTGCGACATTCGATCTTCAGTCGTTTTAGCGAAGCTAAGGAGATATCAGCTAAGTCAGAAAGCTTTTCGACTCCCAAGAAGTTATTGGAGAGTTCAAGGTCCTGTAGAAATGGTAAAGCTGGAAGATATGGCCAGATGTCGTTTATACTAGGCCGTTTATACTTGAAATGAGTGTCGGAGCGGAAGACGAGCCTGGTAACCAAATGGAGAGGCAAGTCATGCAACTGATCTCGTATGGAAATTCCTCTTCTCAGCTTTGTTCGGATCGTCCATGTGCTATATGCGAAACACGCACCATCCGAACTTTCAACGGATATCGGGATACCAGCACAGGAAAGAACTGATAAAGCACGGGTAACTACTTCCTGAACGTCTTTGTAGTATGGTTCATGCTCAATAAACTGCTCTCGACCGATCGGGCCTGGTCCGTCGATGTATCTTCGAGTGTGAGTCGAGGTATCCAGGAATATCGAGTCACAGAGATGTAAGAGCTCGGATAGCTCGTCGAGAAGGACGAACGGGACTCGAACCACAAGATGGAGTGGCAAACCTCGGGATAAAGTTTTTCCAATAAGGGCCTTTTCTCGCCAGTCCACTTGGGTATCATCCAATTTAACCCATGTCCAAAAGCTCGGTCGCGATAGTACGAGGTCTCTCCACTTCGTTGACACGAGCATGAGGAGAAAGGGGCCTTCCCAGTCGATGGCAACAAAGTGATGAAATATCTCGCCAACAACATCGTCGACGAGGCCTGGAATAAGCCGGTGCATTTCCATCGTTTTCGGGGTTTGATTGGTTTGATACGCGTTATGGTTGGGTCTAAGCGCTTTGGCAGTCTCTTCCACTCGCTACCTTTGTTAGCCGCCATGACGCCCTTATTCCTCACGTGGTACTTCTTGAGATATTTTATGATTTTATACACTATTCTAAGTGATTTAGGTGAACATGAGTATGTCCATAAAGATAGCAAAAGGCTACAAGTGGTGATTTGATCTCTGCCCGACTTTTTGTTTGAAACGGTAAACAGCTCCGCGTACGCAAATACTAGTTGACAAGATAAATGAGGAGCTGCTACAAGATCAGATCAAAATAGAAACAGCAGTAACCTCGGGGCTCATGACGTTATACGGAACAGTCTGATCGTCCATCTCGTCACTATTCTTCTTGAAGACCTGGATGAGCTCGATAAGGTGTTGGAGTAATCGTGTTGCCGCGCTCGCAATCTCGGCTTCACCCGGTTCACCGTTATCAGCGCCCTGTTGCGCAAGTCGCGCAATGGAGGCCGCGTAGTTGACCAAGTTCTGGTCCTCCGCGACGCGGTAGCTCAAGAGGTGAGGCACGTGCGAGGCGAGGAGCCATTCCACTGGGTTCTTGAGAGGGAGCGCTGCTAACAGGTCTTTTTCCTTGTAGGTGTTGAGAGTGTTGAGAGACGTGGGAAGTGGAGAGAAGAGGCACGGTGGCTTGTGGATGACAAAGGCTTGATAGTAGTCTTGGAGGTAGTTGACGGCCGTGTGTTGTGGAGAGGCGATATGGATGCACATGGTGACGGTGTCGACGAGACTCTCGATGGTGGTGATGATGGGGAAGGTGCTCATCTGTCCACCGGATTGACTACGCATCTCCGTGCACCATTCGCGGATAGCCTCGTCCTGCGCGACCTGGGCGTCTGAGGTGTAGGTGGTGGCGAGCACGGAAGCGACAAAGTTGCGGAGGACACGCCACATGAGGATCATGTTGCGCCCGTAGACATAGTTGTGGAACTTCTTATTGCCAGAGGTGAGTTCATCCAACGGGAACCCTCTCGCTTCTAAATCCCTAGGCACGTACTGTTTCTCCCAATCAAACGTCGCGTACGCATGGCGCATAAATGCATACAGTTGGTCGTCTTTGACACCGGCAAGCTTGGCGATGACGAACGGAACAAGGGTCGAGCGTCCGACGGCGTTGAGCGAGAGGGTCTTGAGCCAATGTGGTTCGAGCAGGCGGAAGACGATATGTTCCGTGGGTATACAACGTTGGGTGGCAACGATGACGACCTCTTCGACGAAATGGGTATGGACGAGATGAACGGTGATCTCGTGTCGCATCCAGTCTGAAACCTGCGCGCACGTCTTGGCATATCGCCATGGCCAATCACTTGCCTCGCTCCAGGTCGAATCCGTGGGCAGCAAGCGCCGATTAAAGACGACGACGGAGTTGTCCATGCTACCCTTGTAGTCGAGCACAATCGCCAACGGATGCAGAACGCCCTCCTTGCTCAACCTGAACAACGTAACGGATGCGCAAGCGAAGCGCTCGCCGTTATCAGACGACATGACTTCATCTGGCGCGGCATTCCACGCCTTGCGGAAGTAGCTGTAGTCCTGGATGAACAATGATCCATCGGTGAGTCCCTCAATGAGGATCTGCACTACGCGATCGTTGCGCTGTACCTGGGCTGCCCGGGAGAACTGGCTCACCCAGTCTTGGCTAGCACGCGCGATGGTGGTCGGGTTGGGACCCGTAAACTGTTGTTGCGCGAACACTTTATCCGAATACCAATCGGTTCGTTCACCAATATTTGGTTCGTTGTACGTGTCGGTGCCGCTGATACGTAGCTCCCGGTTTCGCTGTTCGATACCGGCAATACTGTCCCTTATCGGATCACCGTGTGCCCATTCGACGAAGGACTCTGGGATAATGCGGAAGATGACGCTGGCGGTGTCTGCGAGCCTCATGGCGTCGAAGATGGAGATGAGGGGGACGCGGTCGAAGAGGGGAACCATGTTGAGATGAGGGGAGAATTTGTCGGAACCGGGTTCTTGGAAAGTGTAGAGTAGCTTCTTTACGCTGAATTCGATCTTTTGCGGAACAGAAGACTCGAAATTTGCGATATCAAAAAAGGATCTGAATCTGAGAGAAAGCATCGCATTCAACGCTCTCCGTGGCATTTTAAGAGACTATTAACACGTACCTGTCAGTAATGCGGCTATGAACCTCGGTCATGGCCATCTTGGTTCCTTGGATGGTGCCAGTAGTGAGATGATGAGATTTGCTGCTTTCGGGGTGAATCAACGCATTGATGAGTCCATCTACATCCGGAGAGTGCTTGCGTGGGAATATTCCCTGTTTGATGAGCTCTGCGCCGACAATGCCCTTGTCCCATTCGCGAAGCTTGGGAGACACCGTATGGGGGGTGGCTCCAAAGAGGGCTTTAAGGACGGAGTGAGACATCTGCGGGGTAGCATGCTTTTTGGGGAAAAAAAAGTCCACAAGGGACTGGAATGAGAACCAAGACATTGGAGGATTGAAAGTGCTCAGGAGGGTACGCAGCTACTGGCTATAAAAGCCCTGGCCCCGCTGCTGTCCGCCTATTTAAAGTTATCTGTACGCGCCAGTGAATAGTGCACCCGACAACAAAGAAGTCAACAAGCATCGGTTCTTGTCAGCGCATAGCGCCTGACCGAAGGGTTCCGCATCTGGGGCTCGATCTGACGAGTCATTAGCTGGTTTGAGACGTGAATTTTGCCATCTTTTGTCCTATATAAGTGGAGATACAAGACATTGTCTCTCTCAGGTGACACGTACATGCTCCGTACCGCTCCAAAGTGGGTTTGGCGGTGATGCAGCACTGCGGAGGGCGGTTATCAGTTTATTTGAGGAGAATGGCCGCATCTTCTGACTGGTGAGCGGGTTGTCGATTGAAAGGGCGATTTCGATCATGCCATAGGCTGGAGCTAGGCGCTCTGTCAGCCCGGCGACGACTGAATAGGCGGCCATGCAGGGGCGCTCGCGTCCTCGGGCTTAAGCTGGACTTGGCGCGTCACTGTTTACGCCACAAAAGGGTACGCTATCAACGCAATCTAAATGTCTTCGTTGGTTTATGGCTCTAATATACTGGTAACCTATACCAATAATGGGTGACGAGCTAACGATTCGCCTTAAATATAGAAAGGTTTGTTACCACCTCAGCTTTCTTCTTGCTTCTTGAAGGGGCACTGCCAAATAAAGTACAATCGCTTACCTAATTCGGACCATAACGCTCATCTCAACTCTTCTCTTAACCAATCCGGTGGCGGTTCTCATCAATAAAGGTCGCCAAGCTCTTGCTTCGATGTTCAAGCAATGCAGTCATGGCCACACATTCACAAGCATCCCAGATCCCTAATGTCGCGCTTGACCACCACGGAACAAGCAGATCCCCGGGCCACGTCTCCTTGCGCGCTACGCCAAGTGATTGAGCCCACCGCGCTCGCGGTATCATCTCCTCTCTTGGGGCTCCATGGCCTAAATTGCTGCGAGAGATGATATACCGCGTGAAAAATCCACGGCGATAGAAGGTCGACTGTGTCGTCTACGACCCTGTATGACAACCTCATTGGTATTGGGGGGTGGCATCAACAACAAGCAAAGCGAAAGCGCTGAGAAGAAGCGAACAATGATGTCAAAGCGTTGAAAGTCTCCATGAGTACGTCCCTTCTTTACGAATTCGACGTGCGTATGGGCGTTGAGGCGCTGCACCTCGAGACGATGCGGGAACGAGGCGAACAAGGAAGGGTCCAATTTGGTAAAACTCGATCTCATAATGGAGAGGGGACGCGGTAAAGCTGATGAGCCTATGGAAATAGTAGAGGGAATAAGAAACCGCGGCAGTAGGGATCCATTACCTCCATGGAAGTGCTCACCAACTCTCTCTGTTCCTAGTCAATTGGGGATGTCATCCTCATGGATTCTACCAGAACTAGGAACGCGGGATATCAGACTCGGTTTTGATACTAGAGCCTTGCTCACATAGGTACGTCCGTCCTGTCTGTTCCTCGGGACGCGCGCATGCTCATATTACCCTGATGCGTTCCCCTACCAGACCCAGACTACAACCTCACTGGAATCAGAGCGAGGGTCTCGACAAAAGTCGTAGAAGGCATGAGTTGTGAAAACCAGGCCTTCATAATCATTTACCAGCTAGAAAGGCTAGAATCACCAAAGGTCGGGACGACGGCAAGAAATGCAAGAGTGTTGGGACGGGAAAGAGACCATCGCAATGCGTTGAGCTATTTTGAGGTACATTCTCTCTACTGGAGCACTATATACAATCGCTTATTTGCTAGAATTCCTCTACCATCTTGATAGACGGAACATCGACAAAAAGAGAGGAAATATTCTTAGAAGAAACTAGACTATAAGCACGGCGATGGGAAGGGATTCCCCTAGTATAAGCAAGGACATGATACTGCATAATGAGGTGTACATAGGCCAGGGCAAACACTATATTGAAGTTCACGTTTCAAACGAGAAGCTAATAAAGCGCATGTTTAGAGTGAGAGAGAACTTTGGTAACGTTGCAGGGTACCGTTGAAAGCTAATCGCTCTCCATCACGGATGTATACCTAGTGATGGTGACCTTTTGCCCCGCTGAAGATCTTGCGCATGTAAACGCATCAAAGCAGGTCCACCCACTTAGTGAGCAGAAATGGCAATTGTACGATCGCATATTGACGCCGGAATCAACAAGTTGGTCGGGTTCGGACTTTGTTAGTTCTCCTCGAAGGGCCTGCACGAGTATCCGTAGTAGAGATGGGTGAAGGTGCCCTGGAAGCTCTACTCTAGTAATCCCCGGCAAACCCGATCGATTGAATGCACTTATAAATTGAAACGACCATATCCACGGGCTTTGAAACTCTTCGAACCGCAGGATGGCCAGTCTCGGGAAACTTCCGGCCTGTTGTAGTAAATGCTCAGAAAACCAGGACTCGGGAAGAAACCCTGGCCCGGTCAGAGCGAGATCGACCAGCTGAGGCATAGACCACATTACACTCAGATCGTAGAATTGGTTCGCAACGCAGCGCAGTGATTTCAGAGCCAAGAGCCTCATCTTTCTGGGTGGGTGCCCAATAACAGCACTTGAGTGAACAAAATGGCCTATGTCTAGCGATTGTAACACAATCGAGTTGGCAAAATCGCGCACAAGGAAGCCAGATGGATATGGTAAGGCAAACTTATTGGTATAAACGAGATGTTGTGGGCTGTATCTCCAGAGATTTTTCGCCCATAGTGGGTCTGGAAGGCCATCAAATGTAATACAAGCGACAATTTGCTCCCTAGTTGGCGCTTCATATTCACCACTATGCGGACGTATCATTCCAAGGAAGTCGGCCAATCGTGTATCTTCATCAATAGCGAAAATAGTTTCCCCATTTTGAAGTAGTTTCGTATCCTCGTTTTCTACGAGTGAATGACCTCCCCTGTAGGAGTGAACCAGTGGCATCTGGTACTGAAATTCGCATGCTTCGACTCCCATTGGCCCCTGTTTGGAGTATTTGACCGCATCTATGGGATGATTGAAGCCCATTATATGAGACATCATCGCGTCGGCTCCACTAAGCCGCATCAGGCAGCCCGGAGGGGCAAGCGGCACCAGTAAAGCAAGCGTAGAGCTAAGAGAAGCAGGATCATACCACTTTGAAAGATTAATAATGAAATGAGTCAGCCAATGCCACGTAGGAAGCTGGTCTGGCAGCACCTCTGGCGTCGGACCTAATAACTCGGCAGAAAGCTCGAGAGTATGCACATGAAACTTTTGAGCATGTGTTAAAGCATTAAAAATGGCGTTATGAGGGCTGCTTAGGCGCATTACGCTCAGAATTGGGGCCTGAAGATGCTCGAGAAGGCCCAGGAGATCTACTCGTGGCCCATTCTTAGCTGAGGGTTTTGCTAGCCAGCGCGTAGGGCAGTCGATTCTCAATATTTCCAAGGATACCAAGGATATATCGGCTATATCAGAGACCTTGTCAACTCCCATAAAGTTGTCGGAGATCTCGAGATCTTGTAAAAATAATATAGAAGGAAGATAAGGCCAAATACTGGATATCTTGACACGACGAGGATTTGAGTCATCCTTATTGCGGAATACAAGTCTGGTAATCAAATGGGGAGATATATCCTGAAATTGGTCTTTCAAGGTCCTTGTTTTCCGCACCCTTTCGTATATCGACCATGTGCCATATGCAAAGCATGCACTATCTACGCTTTCGACATATATAGGAAAGTGGATATCCGAAAGAACTGACAACATGCGAGCAGCTCCTTCGTACACGTCTTGATAGTATTCTTCGCGCATAGCAAATGTTACTTGACCGACGGGACCAGGTTCGCCGGCGTATAGTTGAGTGTGAGTGGAAGTATCCAAGGTTATTGATTCAAAACGAGGGAGTAAATTGGTAAGTTCGTCGAAATGGTCAAAAGGTACTCGCACGACAGCTCGCAAGGGCAAACCTTGGGACAGGGCCTGCCCTATGAGGACCTTTTCTCTCCAATCTATTTGGGTATCATCAAGCTTAATCCAAGTCCAAAGACTGGGTCGCGAAAGCACGAGATCTCTCCAACCTTTGGAGACAAGGATTAAGAGAAAAGGCCCTTCCCAGTCAACGGCCACAAAGTGATGAAAGATCTCGCCTACGATGTCATTAACAAGAGCTGGTATCAGGCGAAGCGTCTCCATTTCTCGCGGGATGATATTTCTGTCGATACGATTGGATCTAAGATTAGATGCCGTTTGCCCCACCTTCCACCAGTTACACCCTAGGCTTGCAATATTCTTATTGCAGTAATTTAGCTCTATCGTCTCATATATTCTCGCTTTCAACAAATAGTTCCATTTTACAGAGCGCGACCCTTTGCAAATCCGTGGGCGTGAATGCCAGTGCGACCGATGCCTTGCTTTCGAATCTGGCGGCAGTTAACCTTTAATATTAACGTCTATTTAATAGTTTGATACAAAGATGGATGCTAAGCAGTGTAAACCACTAATCGAGTAGCCTAGACAATGAGCATACGGATAGGATGGCGCGTGTGTGGCATCTCAATCTCCTAGTGAGAGCGAGACATGTGGCCCCGAATAAATGCATGAATTTCACATGTAGACTACAAGAGGAGAAACCCTATGATTCATGTTTTGAGCAAAAAATCACAAAACAAGCGGGCTAGTAACATATGATTGGTTGTGAAATGACGTTGAAAGGTTAATCACTCTCCGGAACATATGTATCCTTGGTGATAGAGACCTTTTGAGAGGCCAGGAATCTCGTACAAGTAGTTGCATTGAAGCAATTCCACCCACTCCGTAGACAGGCTACGCAGCCAGGTGGGCCATTTACCTGTGGCGCTTGACCAACGTCAAATTCTTCCAGTTCATTCCCCAGGACTTGCACCAGTTGGCTCACTATAGATGTATGAGGTTGTCCGGGCAGTTCGATAGTAGTCACCCCTCCGTCGGTGCCTAAAGCCCGAAATGCAATTATATATTCAAAAACGCTTGACCAGGGACTTGGAAATTCCTCGAATCGAAGGGTAACTAGCTTTGCAAAACAGCCCCTCTGACTTATCAGAGGTTGAAGTGACCTTGGGTCGGGAAGGTTCTTGGGCCGAGTGAGGGTAAGATCAGCAAGTTGAGGCATAACAAGTGGGACGGCCAAGACAAGGAAGTCATCCGTGATGCATCGCAGTGAGGTCAATGCGGTGAGGCGGAACTCTATATGTGACCAAACAATTACGGAGCCTGCCTCGAAGGAATCACCTATATCTAGCGAAGTCAAAGTGCCAGCGTGAATCATTTCGCATAATTGAACTTCCATGCCTGCATAGGACCCACCAGTAAGCACGAGACGCTCTGGAGTAGATTTCCACAGGTCGTAATCGTCTAATGGAGCTTCTTCCATCTCGATGCATGTGACATCTAGCATATACTCGGAGGGGAAAGTTTGGCCTTGGGTATGACTTAGCGGTACTTGATATTGAACCTCATATGCCTCGATACCCATGGCACTTTGTCTTGAGTATTTGATTACATCGATGGTCGATTTAATGCTTTTTATATACCCCTTCAACCTATGGTCTCCAATTAGCCGCAGTTGGCAACCCCCAGGGGCGAACGACAGTAATACACCAAGCACAGGTTCCAGAGGGGAGTTTTTGGGGATTTGAGCAATTTTAATCATGTAGTTACAGAGCGGATGCCAGGAGTTGCCCTGACCGAGTAGCAGCTGTGGCACAAGTTCCTGCAATCGCAGCAGGGAAACTTCAAGAGTGAGGATGCAAAAGCCTTGCACGGATGTAAGAGTATCGATGATTTCATTCGGGTAACCGATAAGACTAAGTGTATGCAACAACGGTGCTTGAAGACGATGAAGGAGACCAAATAGACCGACTCGAAGGCCATTTTTGGATAGGCTGATTTGAGGGTCACCTTTGAATGGTGCCTTCGATAACCAATGCGTCGGGCAGTCGATCTCTAACCTCTGAAGTGATTCCAGGGTAATATAGTCTATATCAGAGACTCTGTCAACCCCCATGAAGTTGTCGGAGATTTCGAGTTCTTTCAGAAATGGCATGGAAGGGAGATAAGGCCAAATGGTAGATATTTTGATACGCTGGGGCTTCGGCTTATCTTTATTGCGGAGCACAAGCCTCGTAATTAAAGGAAGAGGCATATCCTGGAACTGATCTTTGAGAGTCTTCTCCTTTCGCACTCTTTCGGAGATCGTCCATGTGCTATACGCAAAGGATGCACCATCCAGACTTTCCATGTATATGGGGAGATCGAGAAGCGAAAGAGCTGATAGAGTTTGGACGATTTCCTTGTGTACATCTTGATAGTATCCTTCACGTTGGTCAAACAGCTCTTGAGTGACGGGACCAGATTCGCCAGTATGTATTCGCGTGTGAGTAGAGGTATCCAAAATTATTGAGCCACAGCGAGAGAGTAGTTCAGAAATATCATCGAAATGGGTGAAAGGTATCCGTACTACTACTTGTAACAGCAAACCCCGAGATAGAGCTTGCCCGATGATGACCTTTTCACTCCAATCCGTTTGGAGATCATCAATCTTGATCCATATCCAAAAGCTCGGTCGCGAAAGCACGAGATCTCTCCAACCTTTGGACACGAGCATGAGGAGAAAGGGACCTTCCCAGTCGACAGCAATAAATTGATGAAAGATCTCGCCCACGACATCGTCAACGAGACCTGGGATAAGAAGTCCTAGTTCCATAATTTTACTGGTTTAATCGTGCCCGATGTGTTGTTGCGGTTGGGTCAGGTGTGCTGGCCCCGTCTCTGCCGCGCCACAGGTACATGATCATCGGCCACTTGCAATTTACTCGCCACGGTGCATGAATTTATTAGTATCTCTTTCGTTCAAATTTTTATAAAAATTATTTAAGAAATTTGACGCTCGTCGAAAGTGGCGACTCAATTGAATACAAGTTTTTGAACTCAGCTCTTGCCTCGGCCTTCTAGTTTACTCGACCGCTGCCACCAAAGTAAGTAAAGTGACTTTATTGCTCATCCAGTTCGAATCGTCTACAAAACGCCGAATTCACATCTATTTTCTCATTTCGAACGATCTAGAACCAGATCCTTGTAGATTCTTCATCATGGCTGCTCTCGATAGTCAAGCAATACGTACCCAGGTCTTTTACGTTCCTTTTCTAGTTCATTCCGCACACACTCGCTGATGTAAACCGCCTCTCAGATCGCCAGCCTCCTTCGTGCCTCTGCACACAATCACCAGTCTTCAGCTCGAGCAGCCTTGCAATACGCCACTCTGATCGAATCCAACCACTTCACGGCCCAAGATGCGCAAAACATGACGACTCAACTTCCCATGCTCTCGCTCCTAGCACCTCTTACAGCAGGAGGACCGATGCAAGCCATAGCGAACGCAGGGAACCGTGGAAACGACGAGTTCATCCTCTACAACAATGACAACTCCGAAAGCAAGAAACGTAAACGCGTCGAGAAGAAGAAAAAGGAAAAGGATCCAAACGCACCCAAACGTCCTTTGAGCGCGTTCTTCTTGTACCAGAACGACGTGCGCAAGGACGTCAAGGCTCTGCACCCGGAAATGAACGGTCCCGAGGTGGCAAAGGAGCTGGGTCGTACCTGGGCTGACCTCGATCCCGTGATCAAGAAGACGTATATGGATGCGGCGGAGATTGCGAGGGGCGAGTACGAAAAGGTCAAGGCGAACTATGATGCCGATGTGATGCTTGCGGAGGCTGCTGGGGACGTGAGCGTTGATGCCGTTCGTGCGTCCAAGTACTTTGGGCTTCCTGGGAGGAGCATCTCCGCACCATCTGGAGGTATGGCGTCCACGAGCAAAGGGGGGTACTATGCTCCGAAAAAGGCTGGCAAGGAAGTAGCTGTTGGCGGGACGGAGGAGAGCAGTGAGGATGAGGATGAGGAGGATAGCGAGGTGGACGAGCTCGAGGAAGTGAGGCCGATGAAAATGGCAAAGAGGGAGATGGTGATGCCGCCTATGCCGCGCAACAAGGGAAAGGAGAATAAGGCGGTATAAAGATTATCCCGCCCTCGCTTGCTTGACCCCTCATCATTTGCTTCACGTCCCGGGTCGTTCTTCTTTTTCTTGACGGGCTCCATATGCATTCCACCACCCTCCGCCCACCCTTCTACCGCGCTGCCACTTCAAAGGCTTCTAGCGCTCGTGGTCGGTTTGGAAGCATCATACCGTTTGTCGCATCACCTCTCATATCCCAATTTATCCACTGATATACTTGCAGGGCAGATTCGTTTTTTTCTTTACATGTTGTTTATTAATCAGCGTCAAATGGCAGTGGACTTTTGTACTAATTCTCACTGGCTATCGAGATGAGCGAGGGCGGTTTTCTAGCACAGCCGCAACACTCCGCTTGATTCCCGCCACATACTCCGACGCCCGGAAATTCGAAGAGAATTCACGGCCAATGCAATGGATCATTTTTCTCTTTTCGACGTATGAAACTTGAGCGGGTGGATCGCCTAGACCGTTCTAGCCGTTATTTGCGCGCTACCTTCTGGCGGTGGAAACCGAAAAACCATTCGCCAGTATTAGGTCATTGCCCAGTTGAGATGTTGGATAGTGTTGTTTCTACTCTTGGCCACGGCTAGGCCTCAGCCGGGACCAGCTACACCGGCCAGGAATCTATTTTTGAAGAGCGAGCCAGCTTATTGAGTTGTGTGCTTTGAATAGACAATCGCCTATCCGACCTCCCTTTTGACGGCCGGCTGTGCCGCTGTTATAAAGGGAAGGCCTTAGCAGCCCGCCCAACAATCTAACACTCACGCCCACCTCCCCTACTTTTCACGTCTTTCATTCTAATTTTTCCGGTGAAATTTCTAGATTTTTCCTCATCTAGAGGCTAGGTTTACTCTTCCGCCTATACACCAAAACAACAAACGGACAATCTCGACTACTTATATTTCTCTCCGTATTATTAAAAACACAATGTCGACAACACGACATTCCATGCTGGCATTAGCCCTTTCCCTATTCCCAGTTGTCTACTCGACGCCGCTCGTCAACTCGGAACCGCGGCTCAACGCTCGGGCAGACACCCTCCCTCAACCGGGGCAACCCACAACCGTAGATGCTTCGCTAATCGGTGGTTTCGCAGTCGTAGGAACTTCAGGCGTCTCGGCCCAACAACTCTTCCTGGGCGACGCATACCACGTCTACATCCTCGACAAGGTCGAGTCCAACCCTCTTCCCATCAACGACCATTCGGCCTGGGCGACCGTGTACGATCTCCGGACGAACATTGCGACCCCACTCGACGTCCGCACCAACACTTTTTGTGCTGGCGGTGGATTGCTCGCCGATGGCCGGTGGCTGAACATTGGTGGTAACAAGGCCGTCGAGCCTGGTGCGGTTACCAATGATGATCCTGCATCTCAAGCTGGCCAGAACCCTTATTCGGATGTTGATGGTCGTAATACGGCCCGCTTCATCACCCCTGGAGATGGTGCCCAGTGGCAAAACGACCCAACCTTGGATATGTGAGTAGTAACAGTCTTCTCTTGATAGATATGCTCATGTATCTCAGGACCACACAACGCTGGTACCCCTCAGTGGAGACTTTGGAGGACGGTAGAATGTTGGTCATGGGCGGTTCCAAAGACGGTGCCTTCGTCAACAAGTATGTGATCTTTTCCCGCCTTTTAAACACCTCTGACCGTCTATAGCCTTGGAATCAACAACCCTACCTACGAGATCTGGCCTCCTGCAGCGGGCGAGTCGGTCGTGGACAGCCCACTGCTCGCCGGTACCCTCCCAGCGAACCAGTACCCAATCACCCATCTTTTGCCTTCCGGAGAGATCCTCATCAACGTCAACCATAACGCTTCGCTGCTCAACTACCAGACCGGAGGCGAGACCACACTCCCCGCCGTCCCTCACGCCGTCCGAACCTACCCTGCCAGTGCCTCGAGTGCCATGCTTCCTCTTAGCCCTGCCAACAACTACAGCGCAACAGTCATGTACTGCGGTGGTATCGACTTGCAAGACGGAGACTGGCTAGCAGCTGGCAAGAGCCTGATCGACATCGAGGCCGACAAGTCTTGCGTCAAGATCTCCCCACAACAGAGTCACGATTGGGAAGAGGAGGACTACCTTCCAGAGGGTCGTGTAATGGGTAACGCCATCTTGCTTCCTGATGGCACTATCCTCGTCGTCAACGGTGCCAACAAGGGTGTCGCCGGCTACGCAGATGCTACCCAGCCCTGGAACCGTGACGACTCTTTGGCCGACAGCCCACTCTTCACCCCAGTCATCTTCGACCCCAGTCGACCAGCCGGTCAACGCTGGTCCCGCGATGGTCTCAAGTCCTCGACTGTAGCCCGCATGTACCACTCGAGCGCAACCCTCCTTCCAGACGGTTCCGTCTTCATCTCCGGTAGCAACCCCCACGCAGACTACAGCCCAGACAAGACCTTCCCCACCGAATACGCCGTCGAGATCTTTTACCCACCTTACTACAACAAGCGCCGCCCAGAGCCCGCAGGCATCCCTACCACAATCTCCTATGGTGGTGCCTCGTTCGACCTCTACCTGTCCAAGGACGACCTCAACTCGGACGCAACCAACACGGTCAAGAAGATCAAGATCGTGCTCGCCCGCACTGGCTTTTCCACGCACGCCCTCAACTTTGGCATGCGTAACGTCGAGCTCGACTACACCTACCAGCTCCAGACGGATGG